>WBNQ01005646.1:0-71577 GCA_013401375.1 Spizella passerina
GGGAAGTCTGATGAAGGTCAGGACATTGCTTGATGTTTCATTTCTACCTGGCAACAACCAGAAGCTCCCTGCTACTCCTAGAAAAACAGTGCCCTGGAAGGGAGCTCTGTGCGGAACCACTTCTCAGCTTCCCCAGCCACTTTATACCTGAAAGGTCTTAACCAATAGTTACTGAATTGTTCCTGATGCAATTTACTCCATTTCTCTTTTCTCAGATTTGTTTCTACATTATAATGAAGAATTTCAGCCTTTGATTTGCTAACAGGAACTTGTATCTTTAAGGTTTCAAGTATTAAGAACATTTCCAAAGAAACAAATATGTTTCTAAACAACTCATCCCTATCATATTGTGTATTGATTTAGATTTGCAGGGGCCTGGAATTCAGCAGGAATTTCAAGTGCACAGGAACCAAGAGTGTTCCCATCAGCCTGCTGGTACCTACATATGTTGCTTCTGAAGAAGCTGATGATCCTGAACTGGCATCAAACACTTCTCTGGCAAAGAGATATTATCCATGGCATTAGATACCAACCACCAACAATTCAGAGCTGCCTCCTCATCACTCCTTGCAGGAAATGTCTGGTCTCAGAAAAGACCAGCAAGGCACTGGCACTACCCCTGCAGTGACTCAGGAGGGGTTATCAGCTGCTGGCTCCTTTTGAAGGACTTAACACAGTCTGAGCCATTCTTCTGTATATACAACATTGACGTATATCAGTACCACCATCAGGTGATTTCAAAATTTCATTCTGATGACTGTTTTTACTATCATCTTCTCAGTAAATAAATAACTAATAATTGAAAAGGAATATCAAGAACAGACAGACATTGTTTATTTATGTGGAGAAACATTTCAAGCTAGAAAATCTCCGAAGAAATGTTTAGTCTTATCTGCTGTTTATAGACTCACATCTCACCCCCTCTCTCCTGATTTACTAATCTCTGGTGCACATGCCACACCTCTGGACGTGTGGTAGCATGATCCTTACAATGATCTGAACCCCTCTAAAGTCACATGTCTTACTATGACTCAAAACCTGCCAGAACTACAAAATCTGGCAACAAAATTCCTAAGGCATTCTGTTCCCTTTCCTTCTGAGAAGGGAAATGCTTCCAGTCAGTCAGCAACAAAAGCACCTGAAATCATCTCCACCATTCCAAATTTCCCATTTCCCAATGCATCAAGCCGTCCTGGATTGCTTTCCCTGCTAAGGTGCTTTTTGCCCAATATGGAATGATGGCAGAGACTGCATCATAGTGAGCAAAATGATGCATCACAGATTCCATGGGGGATTGCAAACTTGTGACACTGTGCCCAAGTGACATAATTTTTGTGCAGCATTGCTTTGATAAGCAAATAAAAAAGAAAAGACATAAGATATAAAAGTCTGCTAAACAGCTTCAATCCTTCCCTGGAACTTCAGCAATAAAAATAATTCACCATTTTACTGCTTTAGTCATCAAATTCTATTGCACTTTTGCTAGCATAAATGCTTTTTTTCTTTCTAACACTCTGGGACTCAGTGATTTGTAAGGTCTCCATGTTCAGCTTAGAGCAAAAAAAAGGTGCAAATGTTAATACCTGTTACAGTCATTCCTCTCCACTCCCTGCTTCCCTGTGCCTGAGACCTTCAGAGCCTAAAATACATTTAACAAACTGAAGAAAAGCATTTGCAAGACACGAGGTGCTCTGAAAGCCACGCACTAAAGACATCACGTACATAAATATGGGGCTACAGTCCCAACACTTTGCCTCTACAGCAATGGCACCAGTTTTCTGTTTTCAGAAGCAGTGTTTGTCTTTGGGGTTTTTGTCCCTCCCCAACACGAGGCTTCTTCCAATTGCAATTCAGTGGATACTTTCTTAGGGATTTGATTTTTTTTTTCCAGGAGATTTTTTTCCACTTCCAGACAGCATCAGAGGAGTCATAAGATCTGGTATTCAAACCTGAAACTACTGAAGGCAGTGTGAACCCAATTGCATATCCAGCCACACATTTTTAATTTCATATGTATGATCACACACCACTGTCTTTGTATAAAAAGACATTTTGAGAGTAAATTTAAGATGTGGCCCTTCAGTTAAGTGGATGTGCCAAGCCAAAAGTCAGGTTGGAAAGCAGCAGGCCAATGTGATGTGACATTTCACCTTTTCCTCTATGCAATCTTCCCCTGCTCATGCATTAAAGGTTTATGTAACTGGATTTCAACATTACATAACACGTATGAACACATAATTCAGCGTTCACAGCTGAATCAAGTAAGTGCATGCATTACCAATGGTCTAACAGTAATTTTCTAATGGTTTTAGAGTTAAAAGCTCTGGAGTCCAACTTTAATGATGATTACTTCCAGAACACAGGAAAACACAACCTCTTTATGTATCACTCCATCTGCCATTTAAAAAGGGGGGGTGATGTGATGTCAACCCCACTTTAAGTGTTTTCATGGCAGTTAAATTGCTATTTGTGAATTATATTAAGAGCTTCAAGATAAGATGTTTCAATTAAACTTGTTAAACTGCCACATTCAACACATTATCATTTGTCTGTATATCTGCTCTGTTACTCATTCAATGAGCAGTGATTTGCACAAGTTCACAGTGCATAAAAGCTCTTGGCATGAGATCCAAAAAACCTCAAAAGGCTGGAAGTGACTTTTTATTCAAGATATACCAAGGTTTGTATGACCATCAAAATACAAGCACATAGCTGTATCTATTCACATCAGCCTTTTTACTACATGCCTAGCATCACACAAGCTCTCTTACCTACTCTCAAACACTGCACAATCCAGAAAAAAATTACTACAGGAAGCAGCTTCATCTTCCACTGATGCAAAACCGTATGACCCTGGTCTTTGGGGAATTCATTAAATCTTTTTGTAAGCACTGTTTTATTTGAGCAAGGGTAGTAGAGGGCATCCCACAAACAGCTGTGTGTACATGGGGATAGATACACGCTTTGAGTAGAGTGAGATCTATGAACACTTTTAAGATTCTGAAAATTATTAACTTAATAATTTTTCCATAGATTAGAAAACTTTATGAAAAGTATGTTCTTCTCCTTACCTAACTTCCTACTCAACATTCACCTCTTAATTCAATTTATACTATTTTTAAGCATCCCTCATGGTACCTTCCATGGCATCTTGAAAGATCAGAAAATATAGACTAAATAATGTAATGAATCAACAGATTCAAAAGAAGTCAGTGAGAAAAATAAAATCAACATTTTGGGCAGCCCACTAGCAGAGGAAAGTTCCCCGAGGCTGATGCATGTTCTGCATTTTTACCACTTTTGAAAAATACTGCCCACCTTTGGTTATGGTCAAGGCTAACTCCTGTTTCAGTAACTAAACTGTGCTTTCAGAATTCTCTTATATGGCAACTAAAAAGGCAAACAGGCCCTAAACCCCCCTAAATTCTTACTAACCGCACCACCATGTAAATGATTAGTAAAAGCTAAAGCACTTAGTGCATATTTTTTGTCTCCTCTTTAGAATATCTAAGTACATAGGATATTGCAAAACCATTTCAATTAAACCCTGGTTTCACTACTGTAATATGATTTATTTAGCCATTCTTTCTGCCAATTTTTAAAGCTTAAGAAAAAAACCCCACTAATAAAACTTTAACCTATTGTCCTTCAGTATCTGAGATACTTAAAAATCCAATATCTGTTTTTAAGAAGATACAGAAATGTGAACAAAAAGGAAAATCTACAATAGATGTTGTGAATTGAAAATCAGTTATATCAGAACTACACCTGAAGCATGTTAGTAAGATAAAAAGGACCCTTGGACTCTCATATCACTCCTTCCTCATTCTGCCCTCAAACCCAAAGTGGACAGAACACAGTTTTTTTGCTCCTAAATTGCCAATTCAAATCCATCTTTAATTGGTAATAACTGAAATGAATTGTCACCTTGAAGGCTTTTTAGATTATGTTAAAGAAATCTGAGTTCCAAGTCTAGCTCCTGGAGCAAAGGTGACCACAACATGCCCCTTGACAACTGATTCAACTTGGCAAGTTCCTTTCCTGGCTGATTCACAAATACAAGAATAAATGGACATGGAAGGGGAAGCACCTTCGAGCTTTTGCAGGCAGCAACAATTGTGCCTTTCTGAAGAGCTCTGATGAAACGTGCAGGCAAGGCACGTAGGCTGTTACTCACACTCTTTGCTATGGGAGAACACACAACTCTGAAGGTACAAACATGGCAGTATTCACTCATCCCACATGTTCTTCAAAGGAGATGTTAAAATCACACAGGAGTCTGTGAACAGCTGAATCAGTGACATATGATTTGACCCAGAGCTTTCTGGTTCAATAAGACACAAGCACTAAACAGGAGTTCTGCCAGCAGCTGAAGCATCCATGTCATCCCCTTTCTGCCCCACGCTGGTGCTGACTGGGCATGGGGCTCTTCCAATGGGCTCACTAGCAAGGACTCTCTTCCACCTGCTTCTCACTTTTGAAGAAACCATTCCATCTCTAAGACCTGCTCCTCTTTCAGGGAATTCTTGGTTCCAAAGTACTTGAGAAGGGTGTGAAGCAGGCAAACAAACAGGTAAATGCATGTCTACATATGCATACACACACACGTGTACATGGGAACACAGGGTTCACAGACTGTCACCAAATTCTTATTTCTTTGGGAATTTAAAACAGTGAAGAAATGTTTTGCACTGGGTTTAGTAAATAATTTTAATTTACTTTTAAGTGTCTGGAACATTATCAGAAGAAAATATCCAGAGCTTAGCAGCATCTGGTAAACATAGCACTGTGTTAGAAAAGCAGTTTGAGCTTTGTGAAGAATGAAAGTCGGCCAGAGCTCCTGGCTCAGTGGAGATGTGTGCTCAGTTTCCCTGTCCCCCAGGAGAGCAGCTGAGCATCTCTCCATGCAGCTGCAGGAGCCTCCTGACACTTGCTCCCTGTCTGTGCTGGACCACAGATAACACTGCTGAGCACAGAGTGCACCCTCCCACTGCAAACCCAGGACCACGGCAGCTGGGAATCAGCTGAAAATTTAGGATGTTGAGGATACTCTCTTCCCATGTAGCCCTCCCAGAGATCTGGATGCCACTGATGGAGTATGGTAAACAAAGACTCAGCAGGCTTTTCTCAGATCTGAGCTCTGCCTATTCCACTTCTGTCTGCAAAACACACAACAGTATTTATATTCCTGCTATTCAACCTTATGCAAAAACCTCTTCTCTTAGAAAAGGCATGAAGGAAACTCTTTAGTTTTGTGTTATAGTGTAATGTGCCAAACAACTTTGTTTATTTGGAGTTGCAGTTTTATCACTAAAACAATAAGGAACTGATAAAATCAGATTATCAATATCCAAAGTAGAGTATGATCTGAAATGCTGATAAGTGAATGAAAACAATAATCTAAGGAATTGAAGACATTGCAAATCCATTTGACAGCTGCTAATGATACTGCTATTTAAAAAAAAAAAGCTCTGTATTTTATTTATTCCTTATTTATTGATTGATTGATTGTATATTACCTATTTATGAAGGTAAAACAGGATAGCTGTTACTTTTTAATGGCATGACATTTGAGGGTAACTATCACTATGTAGTGAGCTCATAGGATTTGTAAGAAAGTGGTAAAATAAAAGGAAATATTTAAGTCAAGTAAATATAGAAGATCACAGTTCAGGGAGGGGGTGGAGGCTGATGAGTTCATAATCATCAGGTGAAAGGATACATCTGCTTAATGCAAAGGTGCCACCATTTAGTCAATGAATCTAGGAGTCCATGGCCACAAAAGGATATATATTTAAGAGGAAGTAGCTTACACGGTGCCAGCCCTGTTTTGTCATATTGACGCAGGCAGAGATTGCTGACAACCATGCCATGCTGTTGGCAACCTGCTACATGTCCAATTTAGATGGAGATGTAAATTGTCAGGTCAAAAGATAAGCCACAGGACAACTTCTACATGCATCAAATTTTTGAGTAGAAGCAAAAGTGCATGCCAAAAAGAAATGTGCAACTGGTGCCTTACACATTTTTTGTCTGAGTCCTGAAATTGAAAACTTTCATTTGGAATATACTGAAAAAAAATTTGTTCACTTTTGGATGATCACTGGCCAAAAAGCAGCACAGGTTGTGCTGGCACTGTACATCACTACTGAAATAACATAATATTTTCTGTCACATCTTAAGCAATGCTGTTCTTCTTTTGCCTTAAGTGAGGAAACATTCTTAAAAAAACCCCAAAGATTATGTTCCACCTCTGTTTTCCCCTGAGAAAGATTTAGAGAGCAGTGTCATAACTCAATGTCCATTCTTTTCATCTGCAGATGACAGAATGGAAAATGCCACTTTATTTCAGAAATAAGCTACTTTTTTCGTCTTCTGTTAGTCATTCCTGCCTGCAGGCACAAGGGTTATGGAGATGACGCCTTCAAACTCGTGTTTAGAGTACTAGTGCTCTTCCCATCTGACAAGATAATGCTTGCACACTCTGATAACTTAGGCAGCTCAATCTTTCAACAAACCAGCTGGCCCCAATGCTATAGAAAATTTAATTCTTAAATCAAGAAGCCAAATTACTTTTATAATTTAGGTACTAACATCCAGAAATATTTTGCAGTCTACTGGTACTTTCATAGAGAGGGCAATCTGACTTTGCCAGTCTTTTACCACTTCAATATGTCTGAAACATGTTCGATTGAGGTCGTCTGCCTACATCAAACTAGTTCAAATCACTTGTAACAGGAGAGTGCCCTTTGTTTGACTATGAAGTATTGGAAATACAGGAGTGATAACAGACTTTGATTATCTTTTATATTGCTGAGGAAAGAAAAAACAATTAGGTCAGAGACCTCCCTCAGATACTTTGGTGAAATACAGAGCTTTGACATAATTTACTGAGATCAAGCAAACATCTTTTTCCTTCTCTGCTCCAGAGGCCTATAACCTCTCACTGTTCTCTTGAGGAATGTCAGGGCACAGCTCCCCTTTTGCTGATGGCATGTCTTTTACACTACTGCCTCTTAAACCCTCACTACAAAATGGTGCTATTGTCTCTGAAAATGATAACAAAATCTTCATAACCAAGGCTGAACATTTGGTTCCCTATTTCTTTTGTGAGCTTTCTTTAACATTTCTGATGGAAATCTTAAGCGCTGCTTAACCAAAATGATAGCATTAACAAATGAAAACATTCAGTTCTACCAATAACTGGAGAGTGGAGAACCAATGTCCACTTCTGTGTTTCTGCAGTGTCTTTATCCCTGCAGCTGAAAGACAAAGGATTTTTTTTTCCTTTAAAAGGTGTTTCTCCTCCTTTAAGACACACAGGAAACAGCAACTTGTTGCTGTTTACCAACAGAAAACATCCCTCCTGAAAAATAACTCAGCCATTACATGGGTCTCTTGGTCTTGGACTGTACATCTCCAGTCCCCATGCCATTTCCAGGGGAGTGATGCAAGTTTTGGCATACACTTTCTCAGAATTAGGACCAGTAAATGTGAGTAGAAGAGTTACTTCCAGAGTTTGGCCACTCAGTAGAGCAGCTCAGGTAGAAGCCACATCTGTCCTGGCAGGACAGTAGAAGGTGGAAGAGGCCAATCAGCCCAAACCTTTTCTCCATTAGGTAAGTTCCTCATCGTTTTCAACAGCTGAGCAGACTGACCTTTAAAAATACATCCACTGAAGAAAACAGATAGGAAATCTACAGTATAAATACTACTTCAGATTTATCAACATCAAACCAGAAGAACAAGAGGCTTAATTTCACTGTGACTTTGCTGCATGTTTTCTTGATAATGCAAGCAATGGAGCCAAGTCAAGAAAAAGCACAAAGGTATGGAGTGTCCAGCTTCCTGCAGGTTTGAAATGGAAATGCATGTATACATGGGAAAATACTGGCATGCCAACACCAGGGGAGAGTGACCTATGGACATCGCCAGCTCTTGAATTCACAAAGGCATTACTGTGAGGACTTGGGCAAATCAGTAACAGTGATACTGTATCCTGGAGTCCTTGAACCTTACTATGGAAAAAAGAGTAGCGGTAGCCAAGCAGGTGGATGCAAGAGTAGGATGCTCTTTTAAAGGTGTTGCAACAAAAGCAACTGTTGTTTCTGCTGGAGGTTTTTTTTTTCCACTTTGTTTTTTTCCTATTACTATTTTTATTACTACTTGTCAGACTACTTGTCTGAAATACATTATGAGGCTTAATTTTTTAAGGAATATACAGCATGCTGGGAATCTGTGATAGAAGACACTCTACACAGGCCAACTATCATAATTATGCTATGATTTTACACCCAGCAGGAAACTTATGATTTACCACCCAGGAACAAAGCTAAAGAAATGATCTAAGGTAGCCAATTAAAGTTTTCATAAAGAAACCCTCATCTATTCTCAAAATCCAAAAATCTCCTTTTATAGCACAATCCTCTTAGCACTTATCTCTCCCTTCCTCATTAATCCAGTTTCACCTAGCTGGCACCAACACATGCAGAGACGGGGAGGCAGATACACATATATACACACACTTTTTTCCTTCTCTTCTTCTTGACCTTTCTGATTTGGTTCAGCATTTATACTAGCCCACCTGTCTGGCCAATCTCCCCTGCAACGTGCCATTCAAGATGAAAAACATCGCTTGATAAGGCACGGTGACAAACCTCGCAGAGAGCAAGCGTGCGAGCAAAAGGGAGAGAAAGCACTGAGGGAAATCGCTCCTAACCAGGATCTGCTGCTGCACAGCTAATCAGGCAGGTATTCAGTTGTTCACTCCTGCAGACTTGCTTAGCATAGAAATAGGCTGTCTGCCCAGGAAGATGAGGTAATGTCTAGGTTTAATGCCAATCTCTGTAACTGGCAGGACACATCGGGTAAATATTTCTGCAGCAGGAGACCACATTAATTTGATTTTGCTACCAATTTTCATTATTGTTATTATTTCTATTGATATGAATATGCATGAGTTTACCTGCTGATGCTGAGGATGAAGGGGGCACAGGGCTCCAGGTGAGGCAGCCTTCATGCTGCAGCAATGTTTTCCCCTCTCACACTCCTCCCCAAACTCATTGCTGAACACTTTCTCCTTCCATTTTCTTTATGAAGGACCGGGCATTTGTCTGCTCAATTATCTCCTCCAGTCCACTTATGTAGTATTAGATCTCCTTTTCCACTCACAGCACATGTTTTTTCACTCCTTATTTATACCACAGAACCCACCTGCCCTTCAGTACTGCAATACTGTGGTCACCCACAAGTGCTTCTGCTCTACCTGCACATTGACACAGCCAGATCTTCTCTCCAACTGTCAAACACAAATAAAACCTCCATCAAACAAAACTTCCCACAAGACACTGCCCAGCAAATAGGCAGAGAGAAATCTTCCCAAGCAGAAAAGATCCTGGGAGGGTAAAGTGAAAACATAAACAAGAATTGAGAGTCAGTCAGTCTGTCCCAGAGCTTCACAAACATCGCCAGAGCTCTAAAAGTTAAGAGATGTCTGAAGCAAGTCAGAAGCATAAAAGCCTGCAAACAGAAGCAAGAGAGAAGTGGAAAAATCCTGCAGGAGCATGAATGAATTCTCCACAACATGGTGGCTCCAAAATGAGCAAAGAGTTGTGTGGGGGAAAGGTTTCATGATAAAAGAGAACATCAACTTGTGGCCTGAGCAGAGGGTTGCAAACTAAGAATTGCCCAAAGTGACTCATTCTTGGCCTTAATCATGCTCTCATTTCACTATCAGTTAGACCAAAACCAACTATCTGTGCCTTAAAAAAAAAAAAATTACCCCAAACTCTGCCCAATATACCACATTTTCCATTTCTAGATCATTTACTTTTGAGCTCTACAATCTACTTGAAAACAATATCCTGAGGATACAACAGTGCTTTTTGCAGGTTCATATTTGCTTAGAAACAGAGACAAGGGCAAAAAATCTGGTTTTGGCGACTATAAAAGTATTTAAAGTCTTAATGTTGCCTTTATTCAATTGTAAAAGCCTCAAATATAAATACAAACAGGTATTTTCTTCCCTTTTCATGAGGTCTCTCCAGAGGAGCAGATTCCAACCACCTAAATACTCTCCACACCAGGTTTCTCAGCACAATGGGTACAATCATATTTTTGAGTGATACCACACTTGGATACCACACTCCAAGACAGTTCTATGCAAACTTGTTCCAGTCTGGAGAGACTGTGTCAGCATGGAGGTCAGGCAGAACACCCCTCTCCTCCAAGGGGGGCTCTCAGCCCCAGCAGTGGGACACACTCACATTGTGACCAGTTCCCTGGTCAGAACCCATCTGCAAGTCCCCAGTTCAGACCCACCATGCAGATGTTTGCATCCCACCTTTCAAAACACTTATTTATATTTCTATTAATTGTTGTGCACAATTATATTAATTTGGGGTAAAATCAAACAACTACTTCTGTTCAGAAGTTTACTGTGTTTAAAAAAAATCTTCTCAGTATTAAAACTGACCAAAATATTTGAAAACTGCTAGCAAACCTTATGCACTAAAACTACTTTTTTTCATGGTCCTACCTTTAATGTCTTGAATGTCAGCACATATTTTAAATCATATAACATCAAAGGAGGAGAAAATATGTTTGAGTTCATTCTTTTACCTTTGATACCTGTATACTTCAGACTGTATATTTCAGTTTAAAATCTGTTACCACTTGTGATCAGCATCCAGACATTGAAAACAGCACTCCAGTTCTTCCCTCCATTCCTTTGTGCTTCAGGACATGCCCTCCTTTCAAACCATGCTGTTCCATTTGGTTCCATCATAACCACTCCTTGCACCAGATTCAATGTAAAATACATGCTCTACCAGATGAAATAGAAATATTTGTTTCTGTAGGGTTCAGCCAATCTAGGGCAGATATAACACAGACTTATTCACTTTTACTATATACGTGTATTTTCCAAGTTCTTTGTAGCTTCTGCTGAAGAAACTGCTCAGACATCACACTTCTATTACAAATTTGTTTCTGGTTCATCACCACCAGCAATTCAAAAACATGACAGGAACATTTTATGTAAAGGCAGACTAAAATCTTCATGAAGGTGAGAGGCAGAAAGTGTCACCATTTCTTCCAGACAACTCTTTGTGGCAAACAGCAAGAAGTGAAATGGAGGAAACTTATAGAAATTGTCTGATCAAGGCGATGCATGTGTTCTTTCCTCTCACGTGCACTGGATACCAGAGATGTCTGACAAACCTGAGACACAGAATGAACCAGGGACCTTTGTCAGAACTAGAAAGAAACGTGACTCTGTTTGGCAAGAATGTGGTGACTATTCCCAAGCTGACTGCAAGCCAGAGCATGAAGAAAGAAGCCATTTTCAGTATTTGGGATGGGCAGGCACAGAAATCCAGCTTGAAAGGGAAAACATCTCTCCTCACTATGAAGCATAGCTAAAATAAAATCTGCAGGCTTGGTAGTACTGGGACCAAGTACCACCAAGTACTTCCCAAGTACCTTTGCCCAGCAAGCCTCAGCTACTTGAGCTGACAAGACAAAGGTAATAAATGTGCCCTGCAAACTGCTTTTCCTGATAGGAATATGTTTTCATATCTCATATTCAACTGAGGCCATGCCTTGGCAAAAAAAAAAAAAGACCATCACAGATTTGACAGGTGACACAGTAAAATAAATTTTCAATATTTTGTAGCAGAAGAATGTGTCTGTTTAGGGAGAAAGGCTGGATATGCTGGCTGCAAAACAGTAATGGTATCCAAGTTTTGGACATTACCAGATTGCACTGTGCACCAAAGTGCTAACACACATCCTCGCCTGCTTCTATTTGCTGCCAAAATCCCAACAAAACAGGTTCTCATCTCTGGGTCCCTCAAGGTAGCATGTTTATAAGGGACAATTTCATTTTAAAAGACTGGAATTATTTTCAGTAACTCCAGTTTTAAGCCATGATGTCACTGATAGACAGTAATCAAGGAGAGCTGCTTTTGAGTGCCAGTACCCTGACAGGTTGATGACACCTCAGTTTTATGCCCTGAAGTCCCTCATTCTCTCCTGTATGAAAGCTCCCTGGAGAGGTTCTTAGCAGAGACTTACCCACTTTCAGTTCCTACTCTTGAGACAAACTCCCATGACAAGATAAAAAGAAGACACAATTCTGACAAGATTCCCATTGCAACACTTGGTCTTCTCAAGGATGCCCAGGCTCAAAATTTTCATAATTATGTCAACAAGAAGAGCATGTTCCTATGAGTGTTTCAGAACTCATTTAATAAAATGACAGCAGCTTTGTAAAAAAAAACAAGGAGAAAGAGGTGGAAGAAGGAGCCAGAACACAGCTCTGTGGAGAGCTAACAGTCTGCACTGAGCAGGCCAAGTTGCAGACAAAACCCTGCTCCAGGGTGTCCTGCCAGGCTGAGGAAAGGGAGCAGGGCAGAGGGTGGGCATGCCCCATTCTCCCTGACACTCTGTGGGTGCAAGCAGCCAGAGCAGGAAAGCCATGGCCAGGTCTCTGTGATCACTGAGGTAGCTGTGGCAATCACATGAGGGGCAGACAGCAGGGTATCTCGGGATATAGGAAAAACAAAAGGGTCTCGTCTCTGGCACTACACGGGAACTCACAGCAGAGCTGCACAGCTGGAAAATGGGGATCAGGAAACTTTACTGAGCAAAGGTTTTGATAACTGGAAAAGGAGGTGTGGTGGATACAACAGGGCCACAAGGAGAATTTAGTTTACCAAAAGAAACCCCAAAAAACAAAAACCAAAACCCCCCAAAAAAAAAAAAAAAAACCAACAAAAAACCCACAAAAACCTTAAAAAAAAACCCAAAAACCAAATCAAAACAAAACAGACCCCCCCCCCCCCCCCAAAACCAAAACAAATAAACCAACATCCAACCAATAAATCCCACCAAACCAGAATCAAGAGGATTTTGACAACAGGGTGTACTAAGGGCATCTACCACTCAACAAATCTAACACATACCTCTAGGCTGATGTGAACTTTACACTCTCCCCTCCAATCTGCTGAAGAAATTCTCCCAAACCCCCTCAAAGTGGTGACAAGTACTCTTATTCCTGCTGGCTGCCAAACTTCCTTCCTCCCCCAACCTGTTAGAGCAGCAACACAGGAAGAAGATAAAAGAGGAGGAAATAAAAGAGCCTCTAACATGGCTTTCCTAAAACAAAATCACTGAAGACTAGGTGGATGGATCTTTCCTGAGAAGCTTCTTATTTGTCATATTCTAACTGTGCATCATAACCATGGGACTACAAAAAAATATATTCAGCTTCCTTCAACTCAAACAGAAATCAGGCAGCTGAAGATAGTAAATTAAGTAAATAGGAAACAAAGAAAAGCTCTTTTTTTATTATTTAGTATTTAAATATTTTCCAACATATGTTGTCTTGTAAAAAATATGTGAAATTTAAAACTTTAAAAATTCTGAAATGAAATGTTTTGACAACTTAAAAATTGAAATACTGGAATACTTCCCTAAAAAAATTATTTACCAAGTGTGACAGAAATTTTTGACAAGACTGAATTAGCTGTAAACTCTTTTTCTCAGCAAGCTTACACCTCACCTTTTCTGTGGTTCACACTCCTGTGAAGTTTAGCTTCTCAGTCCATCTTCAAGATCAATTTTTCACCAGCAGGTCAGACTACACAGAAGTCCAGAGGTCCATGAGAAAAGTTGTATTGAGATTGGCCTGTTGCCTTTCAGACCATCAAGACATCATTCAATTCCCACTGATGTTAGCACAGAAAGCCCAAAATTCAAATTGTTTCTTAATTTGTTAACTAACTTTGTGGCAACTTCAAATACCAAACAAGATATTTCCTAATTACTTCCTTCACATAAAGCCACACGTTTTGTTTAATGCTGAGGTTTTGGGAAAGCAATCAAACTGGTTTTCTTCCCTTCGTAAAAATCCTAGTACACCTGATTTATCACCACATATCCTTGATGACAAACTTGTAAGGGGGTTTCTCTGAGATGCTCCTGAACCAGGAGTGAGATTCAGATTTGAGAAGGCTTCTTCACATGTCTCTACCACATGGATTTCCAGGACTTTGAGAATTACAATTTTTTACTTAAAAAAATGCCTTGATTGCTTACTCACCCATGTACTCCCAGCCCCTCTTTTGTGTTCCTCTGGGTAGCAGACAAGCAAGAAAAAGCATTGCAGACATTTTCACATAGCTAATCTTTATGAACCATCAGTGTTTCTGACAAGCCATTACCTTCAAACTATGGCCATTACCAGAGGAAAGACATTTTTCACCTACTTACAAGGATACAGCAACAGCTTAAAAACACTCTGACAAGAACATTGTATGCATCACTCCAAAACTTTACACAAGCCTGTATCATCCTCCAGCAATCTTAAGTCTACAGGGAATAATTTTTCTTTTTGTTGTGCTTAAAGGCTTCAGGTTTGTGCACACAGGCAGTAAAACCAGGCTCTTGCCAGAAGGTGAACAAGTTAATTCATTGGAAGTAGCAAACCTAAAGTTGTTTATTAGGCTGATGGAGACAAGACATTTGTTTTCTGAAACCAGTAAAAAACCCCAAACAGTAATTTTTTGTTAGCATGGAGCTCTAATTTTCAAAAGGCCATTGAAAGGTATACCTCAAATTAATTATCTTTGCACTAATGAATTAACTTAAGGTGTGATAGAAATGAATACTAGATTATTTTAGCCCTTTGTCCAATTCCTCTTGTCCTTCCACAGATCTGTGTGCTCCCCTCACCCACCACCTGCAGGTAAGACTTGTAGCAAAGGATGGACACGGTGGCGAGTTACCACTAGGAAAATAATGGCTCCTGTAGAACCAGCCCGACTGATTTGGCACCATTTCAGCTCAGAGAAGATCATATGAAGAAAAAATGTGAATGATGCTTTCAACCACCCACCCGTGCCCACTCGTGACACTGTTTGCTCACACTACCCACGCCGCAGCGCGCGGATCGGTTCCAAATTACCACCTCGGAGAGAAGGCGCCAAGTGGAAAGTTCCCCAACTGTTCCAGAACAGTGTGGTTTAACATCAAAATGCCTCAGCACACAACAGTACCTTCCTCACTGCTGACCACATTTATTTCCTGCACAGTTATAGACTATCACATTTTACACTCCTATTTTCCATAACAGCTCATGCCACCGCCCCTTCTCTAGAATCTTTAGTGGAACTCAGCATATGACAGGAGGATCACAGAGATCTGTTGTATCAAGGTCTAACTTAGCCCTGTGAAGCTATCATTGTTGAGCTCAGATGGCTAAAGCAAAGTCAGGCTTTCATCAGGTGGAAATGCACCAAAATTTACTCCTTAAATAGAGCAGGCTGCCGTTAAGTCTCAGGTCCTTCACTACTACGATACGTTTATTAAAAACATTTTTTAACACGGTGAGCTCATCAAAGTTTTCATTTATAATAAAATGGTTTCCACTGACAACAATCTACCCTATATTCCTGAGAGTCAAACTGCTGTAGCCCTTAGGACCAGAATGGAAGTCTCTTCAGCCTCTCAGACTTCGATGGCTACATATGCAATATCCCCAAACAACAGATCACTGTTGTTTGGGGGGTTTATTACACTTTGTTGTATCCAGGAGAACACAGACAAGGGTTTTTATTTGCCATTTTCACTGAATATACATCTCATGTCAGCCAAAGTGAAAGCTAACACAGTTGGAATATAATAAATGTCAATATTTAATCTGGCCTTTCCTTTCCAATTTTTTTAAACCACAATGCATCATCTCAGCATGATTAATACCAACTCTTCTGTTGCTTTCCCCAAACCAACCTGAGGCATTTTAGTTGCTAGGTAATGTTTTGTTGCGAGCTGTCCTCCCAACTGTAGGAAAGATTAAGAGATCTCAGATGGAACCAAAGACAGCATGCCAGTAATCACAGCTGAAAGACGCTCGCACTTGACATCTTGAGATGGGAACAACATGTCTATTGTTTGGAGCCACCAGTCCTTTGCTATAATGCATGACAGACAAAACCACTTACCTTGTCAAGAATTGGGAACCTTGTCAAGAAGTCATTTGCACTGATTGGATAAACAAAAAGGGGAATCTGGAGAAGCAGGTTCATAAAAGAAACAGAATGTCCTAGAAATGGCCCATATTCACCGTTACATTCCAGAGAAAAAAGGAGCTCTCCATCTACTTTAACTGCTCCCAGGAGCATCCAATACTCATAACGAAATCTTGCATTGGCCTCAAGCTTCCACAGCAGCTTTTAGAAGAATACAATGCATCGCTGCCAAAGGAGTGGGCTAAGCCAGAGAAAAGAGAGTTTTGGCCAAGACATTCCTCCATCTGACTAATCCTTGGCTTTCCAAGAGCCTGTTAGAGCCACTGGCAGCTGATTCAAAAAGCCTAACACCTTCTTAGTCCCAACCTATATGAGATAATATTTCAGCAGCCCTAAATCAGACAAACATGCAGTCATGCTGCATACTTCCTCCAGACTTTAACTATTCTTTTTCTTTTGCCTGACCAGGAAATTCATTCTAAAACCTGAAACACTTCTTTTTTCTTTTTTTTTTTTTTAAGGATCAACATTCTTATTAGCATATTTACAAAAATACATAGCCATATCTCCGAGTTTCCCAGCAATACCCTTGGCAGAAATAAAGGAAGCCAGACTGATAGAAGAGTTACACTCCAAAATTACCGTGCTATGTTCTTTGCCAAAGGGTAATTTGTCAATGCAGTTGACAAATTGAAAAAGGGGAACATTTTTAATGCCAGCCCCAGAAAACAGCAGAAGTGAAAAACAATGCTCAATCCCTCACTGAAAATATCACCACATAGCCTATAAGATAAGAAAAGGAAATATAAGGGAAGAAAAAGAAATCAATGCACCGAGGAACCTAGCTCCCTAATCTTATATTCTTTAAGACTATCCAAGTGAAGAGAAACACAGTTTGCTTTCTCCCAGTTAACAAGTTATTTGTGCATTCTGGTGGCACCAAGGCTCCCATCAGAGATGCTTTTGTACTAGGCACTGTAAAAACACTTACTAAAAGGACAAGCACCCCCAATGGCTTTATTATCTAGAATAAATAAATTACCATGACTTACAAATGAATTCTCTAGTAGGGTGGGTAATTAAAACCTGGAAAGGTTGCCACATGGTACTGACCATCACACGGAGTCTTGAAGATTGTATTTCTCTCTAAAAAATACACTTTCAATTCACTTACAGAAAAAACTAAATGCCTAACTCCTAACAGGGAAGGTCAAGCTGAATAATTACAGTGCTCAGTTCTGCCCCTTGAACCTATGAATACCCCTGATTCAGCCTCTTACTGTATCAAACGAAAGGCAGATAATTAACAGTACCACACTCAACTGCTACTAATACCCTCTGTTCTGCATAAGGCAACAATGACAAACACAGTTCAGAACTTTGGCCACCAGGCAGGAGTGAATCCCAGTTTTATTTTCTTCTGCACATTAGAGCAAAGTGCTATGCCACAGCAAGTTACTGGATTGGATGGAATGATACTCCACAGTAACACAGACAACTTTACTTCTTCAGTGCTTAATCTCATGGGTGTTATGGCTGTACCTGGTTATGTTGGCAGCATCTCCCAGATCTGGAACATTACAGGAATTTTCCTGCAGTGGTCTAATGACACATTTGATTCCTTTTTTAGCAAAGTCTGTGAATCACTCGGTTCAAGCCTGGATCTCAGCTTATCCAGATGGGCATATGAAAGTTTTGATGTGATCTCTGTTCTGACTTCTTTTCTGAATGTGGCATGCAACAATTTATTCCAAGTACAACCTCTAGTGTCAATATTATGAACACCATATACATGGAATTCCACAGCCTTTTACATCCTCAAACTAGTCTTAGGTAGTCCTTCAGGCTCTAAACTCTCTGGGGTTGATAGAGTGGCTTCTCCATGAGCAAAGGGCACCAAACCCATTCTTTTCTAACATCTGTAACTCTTACTTTCAGTTTAATTAATATTAAACCACTTAATCTTGATTATATATCTCACTGTGTCTATGCAACTGCCTTGGCTATTTGGAAGCACTAAGCTACTTGTCCCCAGTGACTTCTTAATGAACTGCATTCTCCTACTGCATGTCTGAGAGCTTCTCTCCCTTTATTATTTACAGGCCCACGTGCACAGGTGGTCATAAACAATGTGCTACATCTATACATTATTCATATGCTGACACTATATTAACGAAACTCATAAACGCAGAGCAACCTTAAAATAAAATTGATTTATTCACAACAGTTTTTTCATGAATTAATACAAATCTCTGTGAGACATTTTGCTCCCTTAGGCCCCCAACACCTTCCTGGACTAAAGCAGAGAAAAAGCTGCAATATGACCTTCAAGATTATACTGGGTTTTGTTATTGCAGCTTTAAGAAAGCTGGCAGACTTGCTTGCCACATCCCACACCCTTCCCACATCCCTGCCAGTTGTCTTGAAGAGTGAAGTCAAATTAACCTTAAAAACTTGAAGTAGTTGGCCAGCAGCTGTGGAAATACTAAAAACAAGGAGTGGTTGAGCCAGCCAAATCACTTCATTTCCTCCGGCAACAGCAAAGAGAAAATGGAATAGGTAAAAACCCTGTAGGACCCGGGGGACTTTGGGTGTATGTATTTGTACTGGAGGGTGAAGGCCTCCCTTCCTGAATCAGAGAAGGGAAATAGATAAGAGAAGTTGGTGTTTCAGGTTAAAAGAACGTCAAAACCCCAAGTAAACCACCACACTCAAAATTCAGCAGTTCTTCCCTCTTTGCTTGAAAGTCATTGACCGAGTCTGACTTTTATTATGTCCCTATTCTAGTTTGAATTCCAGACACAACCCAAAGCACAGAGAACACAAACTCACTCGTATCAAAGAAAAACAAAACCAATACCAAACAACTCACACAATCACCACTTTTTAAAACAGCTCTGCTTATAAAACATTATGGGAAGAATCATTTGTGTCCAAATGCCATTTGAACTGGCATTGCCACCCAAGAAAACTGCCCAGTATAATCAGTAAGACAGATTCTAACCTTCAGGGATATTTTAATCATCACAACCATCCATGGTTATCAGTTCAAATTATGTGTCCACCCTAAAATGTTCTTCAAGGAGCATTCAGTGTTCTGGCACTAGTTTTAGGGCATGTATTTTATGACACAACAAGTAGATACAAGTCTAAGAGGACCACAACGTTTGCAAAATGGCATAAGCATGTCACCCTCCTATAAAATATAATAAAAATCTATGTCAGATCAGTGCAGGGGCTAAAGTTTTATGCAGAGCAGGCATCTGCTGGCAATCACCACCAGCACACTTCCTGTTTGAACACTGCAGCAGGAACATCATAGGTGCTATTTGTCCCATAGGGTTTATGCTGGTTTCAAACTGAAGGAAACTCCATCAGTGCAAATAGCAGCAAAAAACCAACCCAAACCAGTCCACCCTACAGTGCTACTCATGACAGCTGCACCAGAGTTATTCAGCCTCTCTCGCTGGTCCAGAGAGGAGCAAGGAGCAAGATCAGGCAGCTCTAGAGAGGGCCTCTTCAGGACAGCCCAGGCACTCTCTAGAGGAGTGCAATTATTCAGACCTGACTCATCTCATGCCTGCAGTTCAGCCGCTTGCACTGCACTTTACTGTTGCTGCCATCTTAAAAAAGCCCCACCAAACCAAATCAATCCCCTTTCAGCTGCAGATAAGCATCATCATCTGCTTAATATAATCATATCACCCCTTTCCAAACTCAAGAGATGAAAGGCTTCTCCTTCCAAAAGCTGTGAGACAGCAAATTAAACATTGTGATAAAAGAAGTTTCCGATCAGCAGGTGCCTCCTGTGCTGGCAGCAGGCAAAGATCCTCCTGTCTGTCAGCAAACACGGCGGCCCCCAGACAATGAGGGCTCCCACCTTGGGGCCCCTGCCAGAGGCTCCATCACCGCCACTATCAGGTAGCTGACAGCACACAGCGTTGTACGAGCACAGATTGCCCCAAGGTCACCCAACATTTACCTCATGGTTAAAAGCCAAAATGAGATTATCCCCATGGATGCCACCTAATAAACACACACCAAGCTGTAAGGGATGCCAGCGTGTCTGCAGTGATAACCACCCGCAGTGCTCGCCCCGGCTGGCAGCAGGGAAGCACAGAGAGGGAGCCTGCCATGCCTGCTCAGCCCCCTTTGGGAGGAATCCAGACAGCCCCACAGCACACTTCATGGCCCAGGCATTGTGCTTTGCTTTTTAAAGCCTTGCCCTGTGCACAGGCTGAGAGTGGCATCGCCTGAGCTGCCTCAGTGTACCCAAAGCAGCGCTGCTTCTTCTCAGCAGGAACTTTGTTGGGTGGGTACTTCAGCTGAAGTCTACAGATTGGCACAAGAGTTATTACACAGAAAACCTATGCAGCAGACACCTGAAATGTGGACAGTCCTCAGAAAAACAACTTTGCTGTCAGTATGAGTACTGCAGAAAAGCTCACTTTGCACAGACTCCAAACGTATTATTTTTAATAATAAAGAGAAAGAAAAAAAAAACCTCAAAGTAAGAGGAAAAGCATACAGAAACTATGGAGAAAGGGCAGAAATGAAACTGTTTGGTATGTTTTTTATTTTTCAGTTGCAAATATAATTTCTATGATGATGCATGTATGTAAATAAATAAATAACAAGTGGATGCCATGCCAGGAAGAGATATTACTTCACAGCAATTCAGTAAGTTACTGTCACAGACAAAACCATCCAGCACAGATCAGATACTCAAAAAGTCCAGATCAAAACCTCCCAATTTCTGAATAAGGCACCATTCTGTCCTGAAACCTTGTCTGCCATCCCAATGTGTTGACAACTGAAATTCAGGGGTAGCTCCACTGCCAACAAGAAGCAGAGTTTGCAGCTTGCCCTCCACCATATCCTCTCACTGTCCCTTCCCATCGTCTCAGGAATGGCCCACACCAGCACCTCCACCTGCTGCATCCCCATTGCTAGGTGGGACACCAGCAGCACCCATCACACACATCTAACAACTGCTACAGCCAGTCTGGGGTAGAAAAATAAATAATCGGGATCAGATCAGTTTAACATGTCTAACTGCCCCTGGGAAACGCTCTCTCTATGCATTACTGAGAGGTAGGTTTGGAGTCATCCAAATAATTTTAGGTGCAGCCTCTCAGGTTTTCAACAGCAATTAAAGGCAGTGAGCACTGGTCCAAAATAAAAGGTTAAAAATTTTTAGGATCATGCCCATATTATTAGCAAATGCCTTTTTAAAACAATTGGCAGTTTGACTTTGTTGCCTCACAACATCAGGAAAACAAACGTCACACCTCTCCTCAGCTAATAATGAGCTGACTTCACCTAGTCAGTGGACAGACATTTGTGTGGCCCCAAGAATATCCCACTGTTCACCCTACACCAGCAAAAAGCACCATATGGCCTACTATATTGGTGTCATATCTAATTTCTGAAATTATGTAGGGCACTCTTTCACAGAAGTAGGTCGCTGTGATATTTTGGATGCAAAGGTCTTCCACTCTTGGAGACCTGAATCAAACTTTCATGTAAGCACAGTGCTTGTTGCTATGACATAATTGCAGGCTTGTTTATGTTATGAATACTGTGTAATGAAGTCTGCATGCAGTCTCCTCTATTCTGGGATTGAAAGCACTTTGACTTATGAATTATGGCAAACATTTTCAGTCTGGGTATCTGCTGTCACAGAACTATTTGGAAGGCAGTGGGGCAGAAAGGCGTGCACGAGGGGAAGGTGCTCAAGGACGTGATCAAAGGAACAAGAGTGCTACTCAAAAAGCAAACTCACCAAAATAAAGAAGTGCATGAGGCAGAATGTTCCTTACATTGCTCTCTGCTTAAGCCAGGGTTATTCCTAGTAGCCCCCTGCCCCTCTCCAAACAAAACTGCTAACTGTGCCTAGGAGTCACTGATATGACTCAGTGCATACATCAGTCTCTGAATACACATTAATTTAATTTGAGGCAATACACCAAGTCATCACTATTACTTCCCTTCCCTATGGCTGGCACAGCCCTCTAGCCATCCCAAAGGAGCAGGGTATTACCAGAGCAGGAAACACTGGCATAACCTTTCACAGTTAATTTGCTCTTAGATCTCAGTGCAGGAAAGAAATATTTGGGCATGTATTATTATAACCATAATTTCCCCACCCAAGGTGGCAAAGGGAACAGCTCTGCTCTACACAAATGCTTTTGACTACTGATCTGAAGCTTAGAGACATTGAGATAGGTTAATATTTTCTTTTCCAACTTGCATGCTCCCATTCCCAGAATATATATGAGACAAAAAACATCTCCAGCTAACTGCCTCACAAGGGCAGTAAATACCCCAACAGGGTAACTTCACCTGCAGAGTCCTGGGTAAGTCTTGTCATGGTCTCCTCTGACCAAGCCAGTATTTTTACTCTTCACGGAGATGTCTGCAACTTCATTTTAAATGAAGTTTCAGAAATTGTGAACTATTTCAAGTGGGTAACGGAGAAGGGAAAAAAAGAAAGGAGAGAGAAAAAGAGACACCCAAGCTAAAAGGTATTTAAAAATCATTTTATAGCTTTAAGAAATAATTCTTCAGGAACATGGAAAGAACATTACTTTGGAGTGGAGCATTCAGCATCACAGCATTAATTGCTCTACCTGAGAGCATAAAAATAATTTAGCCAGGCCTCTGCTCTCAGTGTGGAGCCAAAAAAATTGATTTCATAAAACTGAGCCACAGTACAAATTTATTTTCACAAGGAAAATGTACCGATTTTCTTTTCCTCCAGAAAGTAATATTTTCCTTGACTTTGTAATAAAAGGCAGTGGAACTAAATATCTAGTCTGTCTAGGAAAAAAAGCTAGTTGTCAGAAAGGCCACAAGACTGTATAAAATTGTTTTCAAAAATGGAAGTTATGAAGAGATTAATTACTTTAAAATGCTCTAGTAGGGAAAAATAATGGAGGGACTAAAGATACATTCAATGAGAAAAGAAAAAAATTTTATCAAAGGGCAAACCATCAGTCAGACCTATTTCAGGGTCTGGAAACCAGATTGAAACACGGCTGAAGGACTGTCTCCCAGGTGCAGACAGCACCCCTGAACAGCCAAACTCCAGTCACTGCTTTCTCTCTCACATTACACACAACCACACACATCCCACCACTGCCTGATATTCCATAAACCAACCTTCCCAAAGATGCCTTTTCAGGACAAACCTGTCTGTGCTTCTAAGCATTCAAAATAGGGAACCAAAATGGTGGGAAGGCTTTGAAGGATCATTGACCCTCAAGTTACTTGGCCTACATTGCCCCTGCAAGGTGGCTGCAATACCAGCCTAGGTGAACAGAAGGAGCCGAGCTCTTGGCTCTCGATCCTGCCTCCAAGAAATTCGTCTGCCTGAGGACAAAGCACCAACAAACTACATTGAGAAAATTTTGTGCACAGATAAGAGCAAAGCTAAGAGCAACACCCGAGAAACCAAGTTAAGCCTGAACATGGAGTGCTGAAGAGGTTGTATCCAAATCAAAAGGAAAAAACATTTCCTCCTGGTATTCACATTTTTATGGCAGAAACAAACACACACAGCACCTTTAACAATAGCTCCAAAATCAAGAGAGAATAGTTATGAGAGGGTGAGTAAACCAGAAAGCACTCACTGGCAGAGATTTGCATTCAGCTGGAGGAAAACCAAAACAAAATACAAGTGCAGGGTAAGTTGAGCGCTAGAGGGGTGTCAGAGGTCCCCATAAGGTACTGAGATACACTGACTGAAGCGCTTAATAGAATACCATGAGCTCAATATTACCCTACCATGCTTTTTCAAAGTCAAACTAGAAAGTTACCTTACAGCAGAATTTATCTTCCTGAACAAGACACTGTGCTGCCTCTGGTGATTTGCATATTGTCTGCATTGTTTGCCAAATGCCATCAACAACCTCTCAAGGCCATTTAAAATTGGTAACTTGCTATATCTGTTTTAAATTAGCTGTGCAGGTGTATATGGGTTCCTTGGAAAAGTGGTTCAGCTTAAGGGGGAAGAGTAAAGCCTTTAGTAAAACTGTAATAACTGGAAGATAGACATGCATTTGAAAAAAACGCCAAAGCAAGAGAATGACCTCCAGCTGCAAGTCCGAGCAAGCTGAGTACAAAAAAGCACCAAAGTGCATTTTGCTGTCAGCCTCTAAGGGCCAAAGCATAAGAGGTACTGTAGGGAGTGTTTGTTTGCCAGGGACAGCAGTTACACAAGGCCCCCTTCCTCTCCTGCTGCCTTACGTAAGCTTCCCTGTCTAGACACAAGCTTGACTTTGACAGAACATGCTGGTCCTACATTTTTCCTGGGACTTTCCTCACCATCTGGAAGCTACAGGGGAACAACAATGAGACTCTGCCTCCCCTCAGCTGCTTATATAAAAAGTCTGGGCTCTTAAAGCACTCAGTGGAGGATGAAGAGAGTAAAAATCTAACTGCTTGGATTTCATTTCTTACTTCAGTGAATTTCCAAGAGGTTGAGCTGTCATGCCAACATAGACAAGAATCAATATTCCTCAGTTACTTCTGCAAATAAAAAACAGAATCTGCCTAAAATATAAACACAGAGTGAGGGATAAAAAGAAAAGAGGGGTAATAAAGGACAAGGAAACTACACATAAGCAGGTTATATATAAACTATTTTATATAAAACACCTTCTATACCCCACACACTTTTTCAATGCTTCCTGGCAATAACAAATGGCATTTTGTTCTCTGGAAAATAAAATAGCCTAAATCAATGACATGTTGTACTCTAATACAAGAATGCACTGAAAGTAACATATGGGTTTGGTTGAGGTCACAATTATACCTTTGCTATACAAGCTAAAATACCATCTTTTACTGGAGTTCCAAGAGAATCTGGCATCTTAATAACTCATAAGGCAAAACTGGGGTAGAAGAGCATCTGTGAGACATCAGAAATTGGTTGGAGTTCATGTCCCAAGTTCTGTTGTCCTTTGACTCAAAACACAGACAGACAAAAACAAAAAAGAAAAACGCCACAGCCAATATTCATAGCTATTGAAAATTTGTTTTTTGGTAGAAAGCAAACAAGAAAAAAAGATAACAAAGTTGATCTCTTAGTTGAAAACACTTGGACATCCCTTCAACTTTTGTCTGGGCATTGTTTGCCCATTCTGATCCAGGGTCTGACATGAGCCAGCCTGTGCTCAAACAGGTGCAGCTGGACTACCAACAGAAAATATAATTTTGCATACCTTAACAAATTTCTAAATGCTAGTCAAAAACTCAAATCCAAATAGGATTCTGAAAAGTATCCTCTGGATCCTGTGCAAAGCAAGGCAAATATCATTTGAGAAAGGCCATAAAATTTAAAAAAACCCAAAAAACTGTAGTAGTAAGTGCCTTGTTAGTGGAGCTCAGCAGCAATGAGGAATTGATCAAGGTGGCTGTCACCACTGGGAATCGCTATAAAGGTTTTTGGCAGAGGGACTAAGATGGGATGATGAAGTATTTGCTTAACTAAGGAAAAGAAAAATAGTAATGTTTAATGCAATATATATTAAAAGATATTCACAAACATGTTTCATGGCAACCCTATAAACGCGAGAATTTTCTGCTGTGACACAGGAGGACTGAAGGACCTGATGAAAGGTGGAACAAAAAGCATTTTATTCTTATGCATATATAATAAATAACACCCTTGGCTTTTGTAAGAAGCCAGTTAAAAATTGTTTGGCATCTCCCAAGATTCCTCCTCTTTGATCTCTCTGCCAACATGATCCATACTAAATGAAGAAGCAGAGCTTACACTATATATCTGTCAGTAAGATTCAGGAGAGGAGTTGGGAGAGGCATCAGGAAGACACATCATGACATTTTCACCTATGTCATTTTTGCAAATTAAGGCAGAGCTTGCTATACAAGGAAGAGGAGGACAAAACGCCATTACCTCTGTGTGCAAGAGATGTTAAGTAATGGATGAATAATGCAGAACAATAGGATTAAACAAAATGCCATTGTTCACATACATATGTGGAAGAAGGGGGTACATAAACACATGAACACATTTATGCAACTCTCCTGGTCACAAAGAAGAAAAGGGTGCAAGGGTTTTGACTGCCAACATGAAACTTCCATCATCCTCTCCAAACTGACAGTGTTCATATCAGATGTGATTCTCGGTTCTTCTCAGCACAGCTGTCTCAGGACAATAAGGAAATCAAGGAAAGAGGAGTACAAGTGACCCTGTAACAGGAATGTAAACCAGCCAGATGTGGACACACTGGCCCATTTATTCCCACTGGCAGCTTCACAGCTGTACAGTGGCCAGGGACAGTCGGTACCTGCCACCATAAGGAAATGCAGAAAATAAGGAACAATAAAACTGAAGTTAAATAAATTATGGACAGACCTTAATTATTCTGCATACACTCAAGAAAATGTCTGGCCATATAGTTGTTAAAAAAAAAAAAGCAATGAACTAGCGAGATCTGAATGTTCATAAGAATTAGGAGAGGGAAGTGAAAAGCCAAATATATCCTGTATCAGCATCGGCTTGAACAGTGTTAAAATTGTTGCGAGTGGATAGCTTTTGAACAGCCTGCATGAGATCTCACCTCTCTGTGCATTGTACAAGTGTCCACAGCACAAAGCCATCAGCCCAGCTGGCACCCTGACTGTTACAGCAAAGAAGTCAATAGCTCCACCTGACCCAAGGACCAAAGACATAAAAGGTGTTTGCTGCCGAGACACCAGTGCTGGGCAAGCTCGTAGTAGCAGCGTCCATATGTTCTACCCACTGAAGTACTGCCAACAACAAATACTCAAGATTGTGAGTCAGATGCCATAAAATTCCACATTTGGCATAAAAACAGACATTTCTTTTAACAAATAACGGACTTCAACATTATATTTCGTTCTAATTTCTGAGCACTTACAGCTTCTAAGTATTTTTTAGGAATGCTAGGAATGCACTCTTCAATAGGAAGAGCTGAAATCTTGCTGAAATCCCAGGATGCTAGCAGAAGGCTTTCCAAAGGAAAAGAAACATATACCATAAGAAAAGATGCAAATCAGAAAGTTAGCAAGACTTTTTACATAAGCAACATCAAGATGATCATCCACAGAAAGTCAAGAGGACAGGAGTGCATATCTTTCTTGCCTGAAGTCCAGAGTTCAGAGCCAATAGCCCATTTTAACTAAGGCTACTTCAGCTCTTGTACAATAAGAGATTTACTTGCCCTTCTTGAACAATTTGTGATTTTGACACTAAAATTTAACATTGCCATTGTCTGTTTAGAAGGAGGATTGCAGTTCTGCATGCAAGCACACAACTGAGTTCTACTTCCCTGCTCTCACTGGGGGAAAAGAAAAAAAACCAACAAGTTTTTATTTTAAAGGGAACTGTAGCTCAAACAGACTTTTAGTTTTGGAAACAAAAACACTTCTCATAAGAAACATTTCTTATAAAAACACTAAATGATCAGAAAGCAGCACATCACACCTAGGGGAGCATCATCATTCCGGGAATCACCAGATCTCTCTCTGCCAGCCCCACTGCACAACTCCAGCTTTCCTTTGTGGACCAAAAGCAGTTCATTCTTCACTATCAACATTTCTTCAGTCTGACAAACTCAAAACTTGTAAAACTCAGTTAAATATCCTGTTATTGAAGAGAGCTGATGTCTCTTCTGAAGTGAAAATGTGCTACGACTTGGCTACCTTAGATCTCTGTGACTCAGACCTGGGCAACCTGCAGTTTCACAGGATAGTGTCCCTTTAAATAACTTTTTCTCGGTTTCATGAAGTTGTGTATTTACTTTAAGGAGCATTTCTTCACATCAGAGTCAACAGAGTACTGTGAATTATTCCTCAGTGATTTCTCATCATAGAGACAGAAGTGCTTCCACAAAGAGGCAGTGGGTGGGCAGCAAGTCAGCTGATCATCACCCTCCCGTGGGAGCTGCTCTCCCGGGGAAGCTCTCCACCCAGCAGAGCGGACACTGAGGACCTCCCTAGCAGTGACCCAGGGGCTCTCTGTTACTCAACAGTTGATGCCACCAACGTAATTCACAGAAGATCCACTGAGACAGAACAATTCAGTTCTCTTCATCCTTGTACGAGCGGTGTTACCGCTGTGTAGTGAACAAAAGCCAAACTATGACTATGTCTGGTCAGTTATCAGCAAGTTCACTTCTCCCCTCCTCTCCTCACCCAGCACAAGCTGTTTCCTCTATTATTCATTACCCCCATTCTCTGTGGTTAGGCCAAGGCATAGAAGGGACAGAAGGAGAGAATAAACACACCTGGGGAAAAGCAATGGTAAGAGTGGCCACTGGTGGATTATGTAAAAGCCTGAGGGACTGGCAGGGTCCAGGTATCGCCTGTGCTTGCTGCCTCTTACAGAGCACCTTAAATGCACTTTCCATTTGCCATCCTGAGGTTCCCCTCAAGTGCTGCCCACCTCAGCATCCCCCAGCTGCAGGAGCTTGGCCATCCAAAGGCTTCTCTGGTGGCCAGCTACCCCTGGCAGCTTGGGATCTGCAGGGATGGCCACGGGGGTGACCACAGCGCATCCCTGCGAGCTAAACCCCACGGATCTGAGCTTTAACGTGACTGCAGTCACAGAATCAGGCCTGAGTCTGAGCTGGATTCACATCTTCAAGCAGCTGGGCTGAAGCTCAGCTTCTCCAATCTCCTCTCCTTGCAGAGCCTCAGCCCACGCAGGTATCTCTGCACCCATCGTCGCAATTAGAACTCCAAATTGCCAGGCAGGCATGGCAGTGACAAATCTCTCTCCGTGCCTTTACACTCCCCTCAGCCTTTGCCAGATCCAGCAGAGCCTGTGAGATGCAAATGCTTTCACACCTACGTGTTTTGTTTAATCAACCACAGATGCTCAGATTGATTGAGCAGTGATTTGCATAGATTAGCGTGATGTCAGTATTTATAATACAGCAGGAATATTATGCCAAAATCCACCCCTGAGGAGGTATCTACTCACCAACTAAACTAATAATTGGATGCAGTTCATATCAGAAAAAGAGACTAAAATTAAAAACTGGGAATCGTCAAGTCAGATTGATCAGATTTACTCAATCTTCTTCCCTCTTGTGGGTTTCTTTCTTCTTATCTGTCTGGTGACATTGGAGATTTTCCTCCACACCTTCCCTAGAACAATTACAACAGCTGTCAAGGCTGTCACTGTGACCAAATCTACCTTAAGTAAAGAAGATATACAGTGCAAAGTGGGTGTTTCTACACATTGTAATTATTACCATCCTTGGAGCTAGTTGTGGGTGAAGATCATAAATGTTCCTATTAAAATATTTATGTTTTAACAAGAGTGAAAAATAAAATGGAAATTATTTCCAAATTCAGTTTAAAATCAGCAAGAGTTGGCCAAAATAGGTCTGAAATCTGTAAGAGTTTTTTGCAAATAAAAACTCAGTGTTTAAGCAAGACTTAAATTCAGAAAAAAAGAAATTGTTAACATTTCTAAGCAGCACTAATCCTTTTTCTCCTGGCCTAAAACACAGATAGCTACAAGATTCACTTTTGTATTCCAGTAATTTGCATGGTGACCTACCTTTATTTTAAAAAAATAAATTAAAATACCCAGAATATATAACTCAAGAAGATGAACAAGAAAACTAGATAAAGTGCTGCATGCTTTTCTGGAATTCAAGTTACCCATTTTTTTGAAATATAGTGATAACAGTGAGTACAGATTACTCTAGACAGGCGATAATCCCCATTTTGTCATATAAGAAATTAATACCTATGTAACAGCCAGCCCTAGAAAACATCTATCAAAACAGCAGGGTAGAGAACTTCACTTGCAATGTGAAGCAGTTACCATGACCAAAGGAGGAAAGTACAGTCAGCTGTCAGGAGATGCAAGTTGTACAAACAACACAAACCCCAGGTACTTCAAAAAATAAATCAGATGTTGTTTTGCAGAGCTTCAGAGCGACTGGCAACATTACTACCACTGTACTGACATAGAAAACTAAAGGGTTTCATTCCCCCCAGAGTTTCAAAATAAGATTTGGCACTGACTTATCTATTTTACTATGTGCTGCCAATGACCAATCTATTTTCCCCCTCCTTTTCAAAAGAACAGCCCAGGAGCACATTCCAAACATTATACCACCAGTAGGCACCAAAATCCAGAGCCACACAATGTAGCTCAGGCATTACTGCCATGGCACATTACCTACAATTTCTTTTCGGTTTTTTTCCCTGGTTTACCTCCTTAGAGGATGACAGATGTTTTCCAGAACACTGAAAACTAGCTTGGGGTTGAAAAACCCATGTAACTTGTTTTGAAACCCAAAGGTATTCTAGTAAGTCTGAATAGGACACTCTTAATTCTGTACCTGAAGGTTCTTGTTATATTAAGAGTAGTACAGAGACATTTTGTTAAACTGTTCTTTCTTTTATCTATTTGATAGTAAACATAGTGAATCAACAATTCAGAGAGTATTTTATCTATGTCTATTTAGGTTTTACTGTAAGATGCTGCCCATTTCAATGCCCTAGCACTCACCTAACATAACCATTCCTGGCAGCAACAGTTATTACTGACTGATTTTACTGCCCTCTTGCAGAGGCCTTGTAGCAAGAAGTTTGTTTTACCCTTGCTTTTAAATGACAGTTGTAGTATTTTGAAGAGTAGCAAATTTTTAAATGGGATTTTAGCTGGAAATTTAAATGCACCTTTTGCTCCTATTAATTTTCATTGAGCATCTGCATGCACTGATGAATCTCCCTGTACTTCCACTAGAGAAAGCAAAGCTATTAATAAACCAAAAGTGAAGAATATATGAACAAAAAAATTAAATGGGAAAAATATCCCCAAATACACAATCCTGTCCCCAAACATCAGGATAACACAAAATAGAAAGTGCACAAATTCTTGAGGATAACAGGCAGGGTAGGAAAGGACTCTGTACAGTGATGCCAGCAGAAAAAGCAAGCATTCACTCACTGTTTCCGAAGTACATGAATATGCACTTCCCTGTCTAGAAATTGACCAATTTACCATTCGGAAAAGGCAGAGTGATAATTAATGTGCAAGGTTAAAGAGAAAGGAAAGAAAAACAAACTCTTTCAAGAATGCAGCAAGAGAATTTTCTGCCTGCGGCTACATTAGCCAAAATAAGAACGTCCACTGTACAAGATCTCATTTCATGCATGAATGCAGCTCTGGGTCACAGCTCTACGCTTTCTCCCTCTGAAGCTTCCCCATTCACGCCTCTACCCCAGCCCAAAATACTGCTATTTATAAATGCCTTGGAAAACTGGTATCCCATCAGCCTCACAGCCTTTATAAACAAAAGTGTCTGTCTAATCTGATACTGAATTTGTAGCATTTTTCAACCAGGAGCAGTAAACAAGATGATGCAGAAGGCCATTACTTCCAGATTCAGGCAGAATGTTATTGACAGATGAAAAATTGCTCCTATTTTTGCCTGCAGAATTAGGAACTCTGCTGGAACAAAATGAAAACTCCAATTTCCATTAACAATTTTTTCTTTGTTTAATGGCAGAACTCAGGTTGGTTTTTGGGAAACCATCCTCCTCAAAGCCAATTAAGATATGGTTTATCAGGACAAACACTGCTATTTCTTCTATTTCAGTTTAGGAACAGCAAAATTGTTCAAATATGTCCTACGTTACATCCTGGGGAGTTGAAGTCTGATGAAATAAAATGAGGGCAGATACCAGGCTCCAGAACAACAACTGCAGGGCTGACTTACACAGTACAGCGTAGTAACATACATGAGCAACTAATTACCTTGGACTTTTTATCCACATTAGCACAGCATTTTCCTAGACTAATGCAATTATGCTTCTGATACTTAACAAGTTTTCTGAGGTATCTCAGCAATCTTGACTGCATCCACATGGATACATCTTCTGATGTTGGGTTGTATAAACAAACTGATTCACAAGTTTCAGCCATCAGTGGACAGTCTGCATATGCAAATCAGGCACAAGCCAAGAGGGAAGGCAAAATAAATCCAGTATGAACTTGCTCTGTGCACCTGTGGAATTGCTATGACTGCAAGTCAGATAAGCTGCAAATAACAGTTTTATCTGTCTAGACTAAAGGTTTAGATTGGCTTGCAATCAACTGCTTCAAATAAGGCAAATCTTTGGAAAAGAAAGATGAAAAAGAAAGACATGGAATCACAGAATGGTTGAGGTTGGAAGAGACCTCTGGAGGTCTTCTGTTCCAAACCACCCCCTTAAGCACGGCCACCCAGAGGTAGTGGCCTGGGCTGTGTCCAGGCAGCTTCCGAATAATCCCAAGGACAGAGACTCCCCAACCTCCCTAAGCAGCCTGTGCCAGTGCTCAGCCACAGTGAAAAAAAGCATTTTCTTACGTTCAGGGGGAACCTCCTTTGTTTCAGCTTGTGCCCACTGCTTTTGGTCCTGTCATTGGGAAGCACCTGGCTGCATCTCCTGAACATCCTTCCTTCAATGTATTAGAATACACTGATGGTACTCCCTGAGCCTTCTCTCCAGACTGAGCAGTACCAGCTCTCTCAGCCTTACCTCAGAGGAGAAATGCCCATCATCATCTTCACAGTCCTTTGCTTAATTCTGCCTGCTTGGCTCCACATCTCTCTTCTTCTGGGGATCGCTAAAAGACTCTTTTTCCAAAAGACATTTTTCAGTCTGAAAGTAGCAAATGTCCCCAAATTCAAACCAGTAAAGAGTAAAGATTTACTTAAGATGGTTAATACAATTCACTTTCTCACTCAAAGATATAAGCTTTTTTATTTTAAGGGGTAAGTACTACTATTAGACCCACAAAAACCCAGGGAAGTCTCTAAACAAAATTGTTGATGCATACCATAATTTATACATGGCTTTTTCACACAATTTATAGCTGTCTTCTAGAAAAGGCTTGAAAATGACTAAAAAGGAAAGTTTATTAAATTGTTTACTGTTCAAATACATTCTGAGGCAAAAATAAATGCCTTGCCAGCTGGTGTTCCTGTGCTCTGTGCAAAGAAGCAGTGTTCGACACTTATCTCATAGGACCCAAAATTCTTCTTTCTGAATCTTTTTCCCCCTAAAACATCAGTTGTTTTTTTCCTTACATTTCCTCTTTTAAAAAGCAAGATCAATAAACAAATTCTTGATGTAGCTGTTTGCATAATGTCATCAACACTGTGGGAGAGCACAAAGTGATCCTTGAACTATCCCTCACTGCCCAGGGCAGCTCGGGCTGGGAGCGGTGCCACAGGAGGAGCAGACCCTGTTGTGTCCCATACCTGAAGCCTTAGGTGCCCAAACTCTTCAAATGGGGAGCTTTCCTAACCCTTTCAAAGTCCTAGTTCCTAAAGCTTGAAAGAAGGAGGAGAGGGGGAAATAGGAGGGAAAACACATATACTTGAGTCCTCTATCTGAAAGGAAGTAACTTGATAAAAGTTGTTTAAAACCAGCATTTTAATGAAACCAAAGGCAGGATATCAACTTTTAAACTACTCCTGTGAACAAACTTTTCCAGTCTCTGTTGGGAAAAAGTAACAGCAAAAACATGCTAATCTTACTAGGAAGTTATTTATAACACACTTCAAAATTTTGGAAGGTTATATTACGGAGGAGTTGTATTGTCTATTGTTTTACAAGCAGGTGCAGGAAACTCAAGCAGAGCCAACATGCTTGCTAAAAAAACCAAAACAACCAAAAACCAGAAACCTCTGGGGTTGTTGAACTTGCTTTTTGTACTTATTCTCACGTATTTAGCAAATGTAGATATACCATAAATTAATATTTACTAAGCAGACATGGAGACACCGTGCCATTGTCCTTATGTTTTTTGGGAAGCTCCAAACTCACCTTAAAATTGTTCCTTCTGGATGACTTAAGATGACTGAAGTAATGTAATTTAAAGCAGCTTTGATAGGGAAAGGCAATTTTCCTTGCAATAGTCTGCTTTGTGTACACCAAAGAAGAGACAAGAAATCTTCTTGGTTTTCTGAACAGACAAGCAATAGAAAATTGTGGGCATTCTTTCTTTCTTACTCAGTTCTTGCTACCCAGAAACAGGAGTCACCTATTGAACACATCTCATCTCACTGGGGAGGGCATTCCCCAGGTCCTATAAAGCAAAGAAATCCAAGCAGAAACAATCCAACAGTACAAACACTATGAAAGGAGTCTGTATTTTAGTCTAGGTGAAAAAACACTGACTTCAAGAAACAGATGTTGAACAACCACAACATCAAACAGCTGCCAATTCTGAATGCTTTTCTGATCTTGCACATTAGCAGCCAGAACTTTGCTTAATTTTAGTGTTAGGTCAGGTAGTTGAACACAAAGCCTGTCTGGGGATGCTATATTTATGTACCACTTATCTGTTCTTCCCCTCAGAAAATTCATTACCCAGTCTTCCTTCCTGCTTAACCTTAACCTCGGCTTCCAAAAGAGTACCAAATTCTGCTTGCACAGTGTTCTTTATAATTAGACACAAATTGTTCAAGACGTGCAATTACGAAGTTTTCTGCTCTAGCATCTAAAAATTCTGGATATTAATAAAATTTTTAATCATCTTGAAAAAATACTATGCTATCACAGTTCTGTGTTTTAAATTCCTCTGAGAAAGACTGATATGTTAATTATTATTACTCACATAGCCATCATTCTGTGAATTTTAGAAGCTGCATTACAAGAGTCTTACAGTGTTTAGAATACCTCTGTCAATTGAGTTTTCATCTATGGTGTTGGATACAGTAGAGCTTATTTTATACTATACTATATTTTTATTGTTTTATATATTAATTTAAAAATCAAATAATCTATATTACATTATTTTGTGTTGATATTACTTTTTTGTACACTTGTATTATATAACACCATACAATAAAAATATGCATAGGTGAATGCACATCCATGTATGCATGTGAAACAGGCAAAAGAGGTGCTCCTATCCTTAGCAGCCTTTGATAGGTAATGCACACACCAGTCCAGTGAAATTCCCTAAATTATTCAGCCTAAGCGTTTAAGTACTTAAGTACCAGGTAAGGCCAAAACAACCTACCAAACCACACACTGTGGCAAACAGATTGTAAGACATGCAACGTGTCCAAAAACTGTTCTTTCATTTCTGAAGATTTTTTCATATTAATATACATTTTTAACCCAATATAGGCATAGAGGGAATTTGCTGTCTTTATATTTAAGTACATATTGCCTTGGTTTTTTCTCTCTCGTCTCAAACCTCTCTCCGTTAATTCTGCGGTCTGCTAGCAGGTCAGTCTCCCATTATCATTTTTCACATTTTATTTCTTTAGTCACTGGCATTCATCAACAAAATTTATTTCACTGGCACTTGTCAACAAAATTTACCCACTAACCTGCTTGCTGATGTTGACCTTTTCCAGGAATATGTGCGTCACTGAACGAAGAACTTAAATAAAATGAAAAAAAAAAAAAACCAAAAACGCAGATTTCCTGGAAGATGCTAAATTAGTTTGTCCCTTATGCAAAGTCCCTTCAGTTACACAAAGACTGGGCACCCAGTGTAAAGTCCTGCCAGATAAACTCAACCTCTGCCCTTTGCTCTTTCACAGCGAGTGCCTTTTTCCCTCACCAGCTTCTGCTTCCACAGGCTGGGCTTGGGAGTTACCTGTGGCACTCCTGGTATTCTGGAGGATGTTTGGTTTGTGTCTTAGTTTAGGGTAAATTTTGGGAGGCAACTTTTGAAGGGGTTTGATAACAAGGAATGGATCACTGAATGCTGGAGAACCCTCTTGTTCCCTGTTGAAGGGAAGCCTTGCTCCCTGCTTTTTTACATTTACTTCAGCAGCTTCTGGGCTTTTTCCCCTTTTATTTCTCTGCTGTACACTGGCTCTGATCATTAACAAGGGCAGACAGTAGCAGCTGTTCAAGGGCCAGCTAAGTTTTCTTGCTTTTCAACATACCTCTCTGTAGTTTTCCTCCCACCTATATGCTATAGGTTGGAGAAAATGGTTTTCATGATGGCTTGCCTAGGAGATGATTCCAAACCTAAACCAGAAGGTTTCTAATTTAACGTATGCTCTTTGTTTCCTTTCCATGAAAAAAAAAAGGTGTTAGAACTACAACTGGACAGTCACTGGTGGATGAGGCATAGGATAATCACAGATCCAAAGGACTGAGTGCCCCTTTCCCAGGCACCAAGAACATCACACCCAATCTGAAGATACTCAGTGTTTCTGAAAATAGTTGGAACACATGCATGACCCAATGAAAATGAGGGGTGCAGTGACATCATGTGACTGGACACATTTCTATTTCCAGCAAAGAACTTTACATCCCAACTAGCACTGTTGCACTCACTCTATAGATCATAATCACACCTCCAACATGAAAACATTTGCACTGTATGCGATGAACATATCACAATTTACCATTTTAGGTAATTTGGATATTTTTATGTCAATACAGGCTTCACAATCATAAACAAAAAGTTTTTAGTCTTCCTGTTTACTCAGAACACATACAGATTTTAAAAACAACCTATTTTACAAGTTTATATTATAGGTCACATTTTCTTTTAACAAATGTTTACCCAACCAGAACATTATTTTTTTAAACAACAGAGAACTAGGACAAAAAGTCCGAGCCTGACGACACAACAAAACAATAAAAAACAAGGACTCAAGACAAGCCAACAAGAATTTTGGGGTACTTCACATAGAAGACTCTTTGGGAGAAGATGAGTTTCATTATAATCATTCTTTGTTCCAAAAGCATTTTTTTTCCCCAGTACTCTTGTATGCAAGTAGATTTGATCTAAAGTGTAAATTACTGACCTTCTTAAAGTCAGTAATGAAAAACAAACAAACCCACAGAAGAAAATATAACCTGTAAAAAGTACAGCTACACCAGCAAGAGGTGAATGATTACACTTTCCTCAGGCAGCAAAACTAGTCTGTGCTAAGTCAATTTAGCAAAAAAATACCATGCCATATCTCCTTGTAATCCTTCCTTGTTGAAGGAGGCAGATCTAAAGAGATAAATTAATTTCAAACAGCACAGTTTTCCAAGAAAAAAAAAAAAACAAAAACAATAAAAAAGAGAAAAAGCTAAAAAACAACCCCAGAAACAAACACAAAACCAAACAAACAAAAAAAAAATCCCCCACAAAACATAAGGAAACAACTAAGAAATCAGCTGTGCTCATTTTATCGAAAAACATTAGGAAGTATTCCAAGAAGCCAGTTTCCAGGTTGTTTTTTTCTGGACTGAGTGACTACAACTACCAAACAAGAACACTCTGATGGGGGCATGGTAAAGAGAGTACAAACCCACTTCTTCAAGAGCAATAAGGAGGACCTAAATCAAATCACACTTAATTTTAATTAAAATTAGTTCATTAGTTTGTTTATAGTAGTATTTAGTTTATCTTAATTGTGTTGTCCTTCTGTGTAAATGAACTTCAGCTGACATGCTCTAAATTTTTTTTATTCCTCTTTTCCTCTCATGCCCTTTTCAACAGAGCAGTTTAGTTAATACCTATTTCTCAGAATACATGCCATCTTTGAGAATTGAGCTGAACATGCTGAATAAAGCCTGTTTCTGAGAAGACCTTTAACAACACACCAAGCTTCAGTGGAGTTTCATTTCCCAGAGCACAAATCTCTCCTTGAGCTTGCTGTAACATCCGACTTATCACTGGGAATGTACAAAGTTTACATTATGTTTTGTGGAAAAAAATATAGAAGTCAGCTCAAGTTAATACAGGCCCAAATGACCTTCTCAAAAACAAAAAAAAAAAATCTTAAGCTTCCAGAAAATAGCTCTTTGTGATGAACTGGGTACTGTTTCTGCAGATTCTAGTCTATAGAGCCTTTCAGTAAACACTGAGCATTCTGCACTCCCTTCCAGCACACTGTGGAGACTGCCTCTTACTAAGGAAATCATATAAATAAATTTAAATAACATAAATATATTGATAAATAAGATCTAAATCTTTTAAAGCTGGAACTGCTCCTTACAAAGTGGCAAATTCATGCAAAGCAACCCTGTGACCTGACATGGGTCTATGAAATCCAGACTTTAACCCTGAACTGATTCTTGAAAACTCCTCCTACAGTAGTCATGTGGGATGATTTTAAAAAAACAGGAGAGTGGAAAGGGAAGAGAGAAAGGAGAATGAAGAAGGGACCCAAATTTCCAATTAATTCTTCATTAAAATCCACATGGTTCAAAAACCTGGTGTACAACACAGGACAGGGTTACAATTCAGCAGATACAGTATGAATACTTCTTTGTTCACATTATTCTTATATATTTTGTCCCAAAGAACAGAAGCCATACTGTTAGACTGGAATATGCCACCAAACTTGATTCTTTCATCTGAGACTGAAGTCTAAATGACTCCTTTTATCTTCCTTGCTGCCTCATTGTCCAAGTGCCTGAATGAAAGCAAGGAACCTCAAAGCTGTCAGTGGACACTGTAACACCCACACTTTGACCAGAAAGAGTTGGATTGATTTGGCAAAAAGGATTTTAGGAGGCAAAACATCAAAGGATGGCAGGATGCAAGAAGAAAGAGTGGGATCACTGGCTAGTTCCATCCTTGGCATCAACTGAATCAAAGGGAGACTAAGCCATTTTTCTTTAGCTCCTTTCACTTCTTTCCTCAGCAATGGGCAGCTGAAAAAAGTAGGTAGGATTCAGTGAAAGGAAGCATTTTATTTGAGTTTAGTAGTTTTACCTACAAGCATGAATTCAAGTCCTCACAGCCAGTACCAGCATACTACACACCACCATCCATGTTTTGTACATGCTTGTTTTCAGCACCAGTTCAAGCTGGCAGTGTATCTGTTCACTGAGAGAATCACTGTCCTACAATCAGCAAGTCCTCACACCCTTCTCTCCCAACCCAGAATTTGCTGAAGCTTACCCAATATATAGATTTGCTGTGACACAAATTAACTGTACCAAGGAATGCTTTAAGAGAGCCCCCTTTATGCCACCATGTCCCAGTTTTGCTGCTCTGTATATCCATATTAAATAGGCCTCCCTGGATGTGTTCTGTGTGTCTAGTTCCCCACTTCTTTTGAAATTAAAATGAAAAAGTAGTAAGCCCTTGTACTATATTTGCTGAAGTAACTGAAGACATGAAGTAATTTACACTACAAACACAAATACTATTAAAACACAGCTTCCTCTGTATTCATGCTATTTAACCCTCCTCACCAGCAATGGTAGCAATCTCTAACTTGTCTTTTTCCTAGTCCTTAGGCTCCACAGCTTGGTCAAAGGAGCTGCAGCTGAACCAGAGCCATGCACATGCAGCCAGGTCTCTGGTATTTAATCTGCCAGTCATCCAGGTCTAAAATACATTCAACACTTGAAACATTTTAATTTTTTTCTTTAGATTTTTATATTTATTGGATGAATCATTAGATATCCAACACAGCTAAATCAACAAAGCTTCTTTCAATGCGAGGTTCTTCCCACCCAGGCCGATCAAAGGGCCCCAGACAACTTCAGTTATAGATCTTTTTAATCACTGCCTAATTCAGGAGTGAAAGGAATGATGCCACCTAAGAAAGAACAAGGTCTATTTTCACCAGCCTGAGCTGAGACACTATATATGAGCAATTAGGACCCTAATCCTGCAGCATTTAATTTCCCAATTGCTTTTACAGGGTGTTTAAAATGATGGATTATTGCTTGGTGTTTTCTTCATGAAACACCAGCAGTACAATTAGGTGTCCCAAACGCCCCAAATCTGAATAAACGAGGATTTGCAGCGCTCCACCTGGAGCAGCATCCTCACTACCGAGATGCTCATGCAGAGTGGCTGACTGCAAACCCAGGACTGTGAACCCCACAGCTGCCTGCTGGGGCTCCTGCAGAAACAGCAGGACCCAAAACCCCAGGGAGTTACAAGGAAGTGACTTCAGGACAAGCAGCAGGAGGGGCAGCCGGCACACACAGCGAGTTTCAGGTGGCAATAGCCAGGCAAGGCAGGGCGATGTCTTTGGGAACTCCAGCAACTTTTTCTTCCCACAACCTGCCACACCTCCTGCTTTCTTCCACCTACTGACTCGTCAGGCAGCCTCACTCTGCCTACCACAAGTTATCCATCTTCCAGTCTCTCTACCAAATCTCACCCCATCTGTTCACTCTCAGACTTGTACTGTCCCTGTTTCTCCATCCTTCATGGACACACCTAGAAAGCCCAGGTGGTTTTTCTGAGGATTGTCACTGTTGAAACAAGTCAATGTAACATTTTGTAGAAGTCTCAACTCTTTTAAGGCAATTTACACTACAGACATGTGATGTAACAAATTAAAAGCTCTGTCAGAATACAATTACTCCTATGAGCAGCGGAAATACTGCGCAAAACTGCAATGCATTGTAAGGGCTTCAAGTCCATGAAACATGTTTTACCCACATCCAACTTCAACACACTGCCAAAGGCCAGCAATTAGCCTGTGAAGGAATCAAATGGAGGCTACAAAGTCAAAATAGGGCTTTAATTCCTGTTGAAAAAATAAAATATTGAAAAGATTCAAAGGCCAGCAGGAGGATTTAGAGACCAGGGCTGATGCCTTCAGGAGAGCAAGTGATTCAGTCACCTAGAAAACAAACACCCCTGCAACTGATAAGATTAGATGCTTTCTCCTATTCGTATTCAAGAAACTTTAAAAAACCATCTTCTACCCTAGCCCTCTACCAAAGATGTGAAAAAAACCCAAAACACTATTCTACAATCTTCAAACACTCATGTATTTGTCACTTTTTCATTTCTATTTCCCAGTGTTCGTGCTCAGCCAGCTCTCCTTCACTTCAGCAGAGAGCGAGGCACTGTTGGCAAGGAAATATTATGTCATGTGAAATAGAAGGGTTTTTCTTAAAGATAACAATGTAGGAATGTAGATGATGTGGTATCATCACCCCTACCTGTCCATTTGGAAGGAGCACTTTAAACCCTGGTTTCTAACACACAGTGCCCTGCCTTCACTGTTTCCCACAGAGAAATGTTCTGTCACTGTGGATCATGGATAGATGCAGCTTCATGCATAACATGAAGCAGAAAAACCAGTCTTTTTCTGATATTTTCTTTTGGTTTTAACTGAGATAAATAGATCACTATGAAAATCCCAATAACTGCATTTCTATTTCAGATTCATGTGATTGATGAGCAAAGATTTTTTAAACCTCAAAAACCTATTCCATATCTGCAGATTTCTAGCAGTGGTCCCACTCTGAAATCAAATTTTCTCTGGAAAATCACCTCTGGAGTTGTTTTTTTTTTCCTCCTCCACTGGTAGACAACTATAATTAATTAGAAGAGAGGTGTGTGTGTGTGTGTGTATGTGTCTGTCTGTCTGAATAATGGAATGACACACAGCTGGTAAAACTAGCAAAGCATAAATGTAATGTCTTGACCACTTGCTGCTATTACAAAATCCTATGGCATTTTTCCCTTGTGTATTAGTCTTGCAATGGGGATAATTACATTCTGTCTGCTTAAATCCTCAGCTTAAATAGCTACTATGGTCACATATAGAACACATTTGTGTGTCTAGCTCCTACTTAAATGACTTAACTGCCACTGAAATCAGGGACAAATATACCTTTTGACTGGGGCTTATATATGACATAATTAAAGAAAACAATTTCTATAAAAAGCCTACGCAGTCTGTAGCTTACTAACGTAATTTTCCTATTTAGCAGGGAAAAAAAAAAACCCTAACACATTCCCTATAATAACCAGTTATCCACCTAGTTAAAAATATGCTGTAAAGTCTGTGATTGCTCTTTTTCAGTCAGAGACCACCAGTGTAATGAAAATGCACTCTGCAAGCAAGATATTTATATTTAAATAATATTTCACCTTTTTCACTAGAGAGGCCAAAAATTAGAAATATTAAAAACAAAGAAAACCCGATATGCTTCAAAGCACTAAGTTTAGTTAGCCCTGCAGAATGGAGAGAGGAACCTATTTATTATTATTACTATAATTTAATCCAGCTCAGTATATTGAAAAGCACTGCAAAATTTTGTATCTGTGGGTGCAATTCAAAGGTCTCTGAAATCCATTTTTATTGTGCATAAACATTTTTGTACACAATTATTATCGTGACAAATGATGTCTTTATAAAATCCATACTAGAAAAGTATGGCCAAGTACACAACTGAAGTGTTCCAAGCAATATGGAGAAACAGTTTTGCTCACATAGAAATTAGGCTCTCCAATAGAGATCTCTAAAGCTCCATTTGTACCTGAAAGACACGTCTCTTGTTTTGCTTTATTCTTTGCTAGCCAACAAATATCTCATCCGTATTCTACAAAATACACCCTTCAACTGTGGAAGGAAAAGCAATGTTTTAGCATTCTGTGGGGAGGGAAGATAAGCAGGGGGAGAAGGGGAGGGGAAAAGAGGGATTATTTCCCTAGTTACCTGGAAGTTTAGAAACAGTCTTCTAATTCACAGGCTTTTTATATGGATAAAGAAGGAAGTTGATCCAGGAAAGCATGAGAAGCATTTTACAAATGCAGAAACTGGATCAGAGGAAAATCATCTCTGCATTTATGTTCTGGCATCACATTCAGAGTCACTCTGTCTGATCTACAGATGTGCCTTTTACCTGGAACACAGCACAGCATAGAGTAGTAGATAATTTATAACCCCAGTGTGGCAACACTAACTGTGCTGTCTGCTACTGCCTGTTCCTCTAATAATGTGCAGGACTGAAACATATCTTGGATCTGGATTTCACAAAAGAAAAAAGTCTGTTCTAAGAATATATGCTCATATGTGTGCAAGCATGCATGGTTTTTTTAAGACATATAGCAGCTGGAAAATACTTTGCATCAAAACTCTTAAGAGATAATACAGCAAAACACAAACTTAAGATAAATTGCAGTAGTTTTCCTAAGGAGCTGCTTGTCACACAGGTAATATTATCCCATAATTTCCCTAGCTATGGCAGCTCAGAAATTGGCTCCTCTTTGCTGTCTCATCACTGAAAGGGGTACAGCGAGAATCACCAAGGGGGTAGTTTAAAGTTGAGATGGCACATACTGGGTTCATTAGCATGACAGGAAGCAAAATGGATGAGTCAGATTTCCCCTCCAGTGTCAACCCAAATGCTAGCCCTTCAAGGGCACAGAGAGCTGATGGCCCTGTACTTACAGCAATCTACACCAAGAAATTAATCTGTTGTAACAAGGAAGTTTTAGACACATCACTTTCAAAACAATTTTAATTGAAGCATGTTACTTATGGGACTGTGCAGCTATTGAGACAAGTGTGAAAAGCAGATGCAGGACTGCACTCAAGCAATCACACCAACACCAACACCAACGTTTTTCAACATTCCAGGCACTAATTAGCAGGAGGATGGTATCTGAGTAATAGCTGGTGGTGCATCTATGACCACACATCTGTTTCCCACCTCTCTGCATTACTCTGCATGTTCACAGCCTACACACATTTCTCTCCCAAAGTCCTAATTAATGGAGAGCTCGTGTTGCAATAGGCAAAGAAACTGTTATCACCTCCTACAAGAAGAGAAGACCTACAAGTGCTGTCCACTAATTTTGGGCATTTACATATGGAGCTCAGTACATCATGTTTAAGGAGTCGACATTTCTGAGGATGTGGTTTATTAACTGCATGAGTTGAATGGACAGAAGGGCTGTAGGAAACTTCAAAGAATCAAATACCAATCCATATTGCAACACATTTAATTCTAATCCTTGCTTGCTTAAACCGGCTTCCTTTGTAATTCCTAGTAAACTCTTCCCATCAGCATGCTCTCCTGTGCTGGAGATGTGCTCAACACCCCTCCCAGGGCTACAGCATGGTGTGCAGCAGGAATCCAGCACAGGCTGGCAGAGATACTAGTTTTCACTTGTTGAGCAACTCAGTGTGTCAGTCTCACTAGATAACCACCTTCTATGAAAGACAGATACACAAGACAGCTGAGATTTCTGTGTTGAAATATGACAGAGGGTTGTGACACGCAATATCAGTAAGTACTTAAGTCAGGGAAACTCCACATAAGGATTTTGATCACAGCTGCCACAAGGACTGTTACAAACCACTTAATATGGACTTCAGTTTCACACCAAATTTAGGAACTCACATGTAGCTTTCCTGGATAAGGGTGTTCAGTTCTCCAAAAGAATGAGAAAATGTCCTCCCAAGCTCTCAACATCATCTTGTAGCAAGAAATTAACTGAATGCCTGAAACTTCAGCCTTATACCTTTCTTAACGACCACCCCTTGGGATAAATTACACACAAGTGGACTTGTTTTTGAGAGGCTTCCTTTTTTTAAGAAGTGCTAAATCCTGGCCTCAAAAGCATTGCATGGTACTGAGCAATACACCCTAAAGACAGCGAAAAGATTTCTTTTGTATCAGCTTTGAATTGTACCGAATGATCCAATCTTACCACACACACCGAGTGCCTGAGCCACCTCTGTTCCACACCCATAGTTCTCTGCACCTCTTTGTTTCCCCACTCTTTACCTACACTCAAAAGCAAAGGATTCCAAAATATTTGGGCTCTATATACATATCCAGGTCTGTTCACAGTTTCTGGGTTTTTTTTTTCCTGTGTTTTCAACATCCACAGTATGTTTCCGTGCCGCAGCAACACATCATTCTAAATAAAGGTAAAATGTTGATTTACGTAGCAGCATCGTAACATTTCACATCCTATTTTTATTGACTCAAAATACTTTTATCTGACCACAACTCTATTCTCTAAAGAGATCTTCATTCAGCCTTTCATAGTGATGCTTTTTAGTGGTCCTTTTCCTTAAATTACACAATTAATTAGGACCTAATAAAATGTATAATACTTTGCCCTCCAGTATGAATTACTTGCATTAATCAAGATTGAATTTCATACATCATTCTGTTGACTGGTGACCTCATTTGATTAAATCCTTCCAAAGATCTTTTTCAAACTTCACTAACACACCACCAAACATCATTATGCTGCATTACATTCACGACGTTTTAGGAAATTCTGCTTCAACTGTGGAATTACAGTTGACTCATGAAACTCTTTCCTCATCTTTTGTCTCTACTCACATTTTAATACAAATTGTGTACTAAATTTTTATGTACCTACTTAGAAACTATCTAGCATATCCATTTCCTTGTTGCCACACAAGTAAAAAATTAAATATACATGTATTAATAACAGAGAGTATGTGTCAATGTTAATGTAGAATACAAAGCACATACTTTCATTTTTTTTTCTTTTCTCTGTCAGCTTATAATTGCACTTTTTTTCCAGTACATAATACCCATTTTCTGAGGCTATTACAGCTTAACGTCCCTTTTCATGTTTTTCAACCACATAAAAATTTCATCTTCTTTTATTACTTCTGCATAGTAGATGAAAATCATTATCTCTCTTTTTAATAAGGAAATTCAGAAAGAAAACAAAGAATTTTTTCATCAGGATTGCACAGGAAGTTGGTGGCAGAGATGTCAAGCAAACTTGGAACTGGTGGCAAGCCCTATTCACTAACTGACAAGTCTTCCATTCCTCGCATCATTTCACTCCTTCCTTTAGTTTTCTAACATCAGTGAAATTTATTTTCCTTGCACATTATCTAAGATGCTTGTCAAAAGGGGACATGGTTTGAAAACTGTGCAGCAAATTTACCTGCTGGAGGAGCACCACCAGCCCTGAATACTCAGGGCCAGCTGACTGATCACCTACATTGTCATAGCCTATCACAAGTGACAGGTATTCCCAGTGAGAGATGCACCTGACTGCAAACAAAAGCCACATGCACCTTTCCTGCTGGTAATTAAACAAGCCAGTACTTTTGTTGGGGGGGGGGGGAAGAGAGGTTTGCAACATCATGATGCCCATCAACGCCTAGCAAATCTTTGACTGATACAAAAGGTAATTTCTTCAGGAATATCCGACTCTGCTGGAAGTACATCAAGATCATTTCCTATTGAAAGAGCTGAAAGGTTCCACAGGATAGCAGCATCATTCTCATTAGCTGCAAAACCCTGAACACAAAAGGAGGAGTGTGACCATTTGAAATACCATGAGGTGGGTGGTGAGGCTGAGGCACTGGAGTGGAATACAGGCCACTGTGACTGTTCTCCAGGAGACTATTGACTCTTCTCTGGGAAAGACTGGGAGTTGAGCTTTATTTCAGACCGTGGCTCTACAGTTTCTCAAAGCAAATGCTTTATTCTGGCTCGATGAACTCAGTTATGAAACCAACAACAATAAAACAATCTGAAATTTAGTAGGAGATGTGAAGCATGAGCTATCCAAGAACTAGAACAGCAATCTCCATCACCAAACACAGAGGTACACCGATTCTTACAGAACCCCAATTTGAATAAAGATGGCCCTGGCCCAACCAGCCTTAGTCATAACAATTTGTTTATACATTTGTTATCTTAGACCACAGAAAAGAACATTCTAACTCTTAGTAAAGTATCAAAGAAAGGAAGATTGTTTTGGAGGACTGTGCTGCCAAGAACACAATAACATCACCATCAGCCCCCACACATTTGTTATTGCATTCAGCACAAGTGCTGGATTAACATCTGCACTGTAAAAATTAAGCCCATTAGCTCCTCCAGCTTGTTAGCATATTTTAATACTGTGATCACAGCTTTCTATTTCTATCAAGGTGCTACTAGGTGTCAGACTCAGTATTCACATAATGCATCACTATTGTCTCTACCCCCCCAGATCCCTCATGTGTTTTGGTTTCATGAAACTATTACACAGTGATACTGAACAGAAGGAGAGAAGAAGGAGGAAACTGAGAAGGAAGGAAGAAACTATCAGTGTAGCAATACTGCTGGAAAGATAAGCAGACCTGTGATCTTATCAGGTATGGTTGGACAATGCTGTGTTCGATTAATCTCTAGCACCTTAGACTGCATTGTTAAGTTAGAAAAGTCATCTAACACACACAAAACACAATTGATTTAGCAACACACTGTCCTGATCTGTTTTCTGTTAGCTCCTAACAGTAACTCAGCATAAAGAATTGGTTCCACTGTCTCATTTATGGTCTAAATAGAATGTGAACTCCTCTTTTAGTCATGATTTTAAGCCTTAACCTGTAATTAAAAGAACAGTTGTTTTTAAACAAAGATAGAAATACCAATTTGTGTTTTTGTAGAAGCTGATTATAGATATTTCTTATGTTGCTGGTATTTTTCTTAACTCTAACCAGTCTGTACTCACTCCTTAGGTTTGCACACAACCTGCATGTATAGAAAACAAAAATAAGCCCAAGCCTGCTCTAAGATACACGTGTACACCCATGGTATCTGATGCCTGTGCGCTACACAGTCACAGGTGACAACTGTGTTTTCTACGTGCAGCAGGCTTTGTGAGTGCATTTGTTTTCTTAAACAGCCAAGACAAATTTAAGCCTGCAAGATGAACTTGATTCACCATTAACTATAAAGCTGACACAGAGTCCACAAATCCTGACTAAAAAAACCCAAAACATCACTCAGAAAAAAACAGTAAATTTAGAGAAACTAAAAGTCCACGTTCCTCACAAAATAAGTGAAAAGACCCAGGCAAATAGTCTTTCCAGCTGACATGAATTCAGCACTTTCTAGCTCGTGTCCTACATTCAGAATGCCTCAATATGAAAAGTATGCTCTGCATACAGAAGAAGCCAACGGTGCCCACACATCTACTGGTTAGTGAAGGGTTGGTGGATCTTTGCTTATTCTCACACTTCAGAAATGAGGTGTTTTCTCTTTACCCCAGTTCTGCCCTTTCTAAATGCTAAATTCTCTCCAGAGGACATAAATCCCATACTCTTCATGCAAAGCAGTGAAGCATTTCTCCAAGCAATCAGGTTTACTGGGAAAAGCAGAACTGTTTATCTAATTTACTTTTACTCTTTCACTTAGCATCTGCAATGGCTAGTTCCAGGTTTGATGGTGAGCTAGAAGGGCCTTTGATCTGACCCAGGAGAGCTGCTCCTTTGTAGTAATTTAACTAGCTAGCATTATTCCAATAAAGCCCCATGACTTAATCCAAGCTGCACATGGATAACCAAGTAACATACCAAAATGGTATTTTACATTGCACTAGCCTAGGTTCACTCCAAAAGAGCCCAAGGCCATGGATGGTCCCAAGAGATCCAGTCTGGTACTTCACTCTTCTATTTAATTTTTCTATTACAAAGAGTGACAAATAATGAGATTTTCAGAATTATGGAAAAGGCGGAAAGCAACTGTTAGTTCTTAATTTCCAAACTCTTTTGTGTTCAGGGAAAGGTCTATTAGCATGTACTTTAGAGGGGCAGGGACTAAGGTACAGAAACCTTAAATCATTCAAGGATAAGCCACCACTGAACAGAGCCACTTGTATCTCCCTCTGCTTTTGTGCAGGCACAAGAGTTTGCACAGCTGAGCTGAGAACAGAATCGAGGACATGACACCAGCCAAAACAAAGTGGAAGTTTCTAGAGCTCATCAGAACCAGACCAGTCTCCAACCCAACCCCTCTGTGCCTGCACTAACACTTGCACAGGAGAAAGTGAAGAGCAACCACAAGAGGCAACAGTGGCTTGTGCCCGTTTCAACCACCTGCAAAACTGTGGAGGGCATAAGGGTTTCTCAGGCTTTCCTGTCTGAGAAAAATAGCTATACACTAATGACCAAAGCAACATACTTTGGTTAAACACTACATGATATGGAAAAACATAATTTCACTCACAACACAGACCATTTTAGAGATCATTGAAAAGCATGGATTTCTTCGAGCATGAGCATGATGCTGTTAATTTACATAGAAACTTCAGTCAGGTGCATGTATTCATACCAGAACTTAGAAGCAAACTCCCAATTCACCTTAATCTCTAAAGCTGTTACTTTACAGCAGAAGTAGAAGATGAGCTTGCTTAGGAAAAGTTAAAGTGGTTAATTTCATCAGGGAGATGAAGAGTTTCTGGAGATAATGGTCAGGTACACATCTGCAGAATGAAAAGCAATCAAACATCACAGCCTGCAACATTCTTAGAGAAGGAAGGTGATCTGGTCTGACTTAATGTCCCTTTCTTGTGAGGATTTTTTTAAACATTATTTTTTATTAAACCTTAACAAAACACTTTCAACTATAAGAAAATATAATTTATCTTTATTTTGCCTAAGGACCTGAACAGCTTCTAATGCTGTTTAGAAGAAATAGCTCCCAGTGGCTCCTCCAGGCTTGTAGTAGCCATGTGCAAACAGCACAAATGCAGTGCTCCTCTTAAGGAGTATTTACCAGCAATAACCAATGTGACTTGAATGAATCATGGGGAGAACTGTGGCTGTAAAATTCACACAGCAAGATTTCAGAACTGCATCTAAAACTTACAGAGGTTTAGCTAGGCAAACCTAGCTGTCTAGTGCACAGTACAGTGTGACCCCTGCAAATGAAAATGTAGCAGGGAAGGGCAGCAATGGACAACACTTACTAATGTGGACTGAAAATAAAAGTAACAAAAGTTGCTCAGTTACAACCTAAATGATTTCTGATGTTGTGTTCAAGCACCTACTGGTGTTCAAGCACCTACTAGGCGTATGTGAAATAATGTCTGAAAAAAATTGTCTCTCAGTTTATTCTCTTTCCATGGGGAAGATCTTGCCTGTGGTATGAAACTGCACTGTGGCTTTCATACTTGAGTTTTACATCCACATTGATGAAATGTTTGTGCTACCATGCACTTCTGGTGGAGGACCAGTGAGTACAAAGAAAGCCCTCAGAGTGTGTGGGAGGCCATTTCCCAGGCTCACAAAGGTCCAGGAGGAGCTCTGGTGACTTTAAGAGCCAAGTGTATCTGTAAGATACAAAGTCCCATCGTGCCTGGCAGTACTGCTCTGAAATTTCCAACCTGAAGCTTAATCACTTTCTAAGATACATAAAAATCGGTCTTTGAATGAAGATTTTATTACACAGTATACTTTGAGAGCTTGCAATTTGCATTTTTAAGAAATCAGTAGCCAAAAAAGGGGACAGAAGAAATCACAAGGATTACCCAGCATGATTGTACTGAGAAGTAACATTTAGTAATGGATGAAGTTTCCTAAAAGTTAACAGGAGTTCAAGGAAGGGTGAATGAAATGCGCATGAAGAGCAAACACAAACAACTTTAAAGAACATTTTTTTCTAGATTTTGATTAAATTTGATACAACTGACTTACATACTTTGAGGATGAAAAAAATAGCATTTCAGATCTACTGAGATTCCCACATTTTCATCTGCACAGTATTGTGAGTTTTTCTCTCTCTCTTTAACCATAAATATGTGATTAATGTTCAGCTGTAAACGTTGTGAAATGGAAATTCCTTACCAGGAGCCCAGTTTAGCCCTGTTGATAAGCAGATGCAAATACCTAATTTTGTACCAGCACATTTCATGGTTGTTATTGGCCACATCTGTGTGTGTGTGTCTGCCTTGTCCAAGTCACTCACAGTGTCAGGCCTTAGGGGAAGAATAGGTAAACTCCAACATTACTGACTTCCACTGCAGTTTTGTTACAGCATACATGGGACCAGGATTCTATTTCATTTATTAAAAGCCAGGGAATACAGTATTTTTTAAAAACAGAATTTTAAGAAAATAATATACAACAGTCACTTTTATGTTTTGCTCTTTTCCAAATTTTCAAGATCATATAATTGCTAACGTTCCATAACGTGCTTTAAAAATATGCAAGGGGGAAAATATTTCAGAACAAAGCACAGAACCTGATTATAGCACTTCAAGAAACAGGACTGCACTATAGGCTGAAATCGATTGGATTTTCTAAATAAAAATATCTATCTAGTATTTAGTGACATACAGAACTGAAATCCAAATTTATTCTGTAATCTGAACCCCAGAGAACCTCCTGTTTTTTTTTAATAAGTTAGCATATGTATCAAATTGAGGTTTTGTTAAAACTCTGCTCAAAAAATATTTATCGCTCCATCTACATAAGAAATTTCCTTATAATTAATTGTGCTTGGTGACAGAGAAGGGACAAGTAACAGCATGAGAGATCACTAAATAGCACAAGATGTGCCCCAGGCTGTGGGTCTCACCTGCTTACCACAGCTTCTCCTTTCCAAAGGCAGCCTCATGAAACCTCATCCTAACAGCCGGCGACACTGGGAGCCCCGGCTAGGGAAACAGATGAATCCTTCTGAGCAAGTGGCCAAATAAAGAAAACATAAGCCAGGAAGTCAGCATTTTCCAGCGTATACTTTAGTCACTTTTGTGGCTAAAGCAGCTGATAAATGCAGGTGACCGGCACTCTTTTACAGCGCGCTTCATGGCCAGATGCTGATTCTCCAATGTCCCCCCTCCCGAGATCCACACTCCCGGCTAGCCCAGCCCGCAGTCCCTGGGCAGACGCGGCTGAAATCAATCCTATCGTGCCAACATCCCTCTCCTTTCCCCCCACAGCCCCCCAGCAGCCACGTTTCGGCCGAGGCCGGTATTGAGCGGCCCCCAGGCCGGCGGCAGGCCCAGCCCGGCTCGCTGTCTCTGCGAGAGGGGAGCACGTCCTGCCTCTCCCCAGTCACTTAAGCCGGCGTCTCACTGCTTGTCCTTAGAGACCACAGCTCCACTCAGGCAGAGAGCGTCTAGACAGTATTCATGATCCATCTGTCTGGCACAGCCAGGCTGATGACAAACTCTATTAGAGCCGAAACAATTTTTTTTCCCTGCTCTTCCCTCCTCCCATCTCCCTTTTCCTCCGAGAAGCAGTAATCTGACACTGAAAATTACTATCATTGTTGCAATGCTCAAAATAGCAGTGCCAGACTTTCATTAACATCAACGCTAGACTGCTAAATATTTAAAGAAATGGATAAATTTCACCTGAAGTGGGACAGCCCGGCACACATGAAAGCAGAAGCACAATCAAAATGTAAATCTAAGCAGTTGTTTTTATCTGCACAAATTCGGTGTTACAGTCAGAGGGGGATGCCAAAGGTCTCTTTAAACAAAATATTTTCCTTTGATTGAGCTTTTTGTTTTTAAAACAGAATCATTCTCCAACCCCCTGCAGATCCCTACAAAGCTCAGAGCTGACAGCAGTAGGTGGGGGTGGTGAAAGGGAGAGCTATATATTTGATTTGTTTGGGTTTTTTTACCTTGCAGAGGAAAATGAACTCCTACAGCAAACTCTTCTATGCCAAAACAGCCATGACACATCACCTCCATCAATGCTGACAACTTGAAATTTGATGTAGACATAATTTGCACATGACAGGAAGGATTTGTTCTCACTTATTTTATTCTTCTGTAAATTCTCAAGCATGTCAATATTTGTGTTTGATATACCCACAAACACATACAGATCACAGCAAAGACAACTACCTGCACTGTTTTCCACCAAACAATTAAAAACCCTAAAATCTCCACCACCACAACCCTTCTCAATAAGACATGACTTGGGCACCGCAGTCTGCAGACAACAGACTACACTTCCCATTTCAAAATCTAATTTACTTTTAGCAGGACAAGGCAGGCTGATCATTTGTTGTGAAACAAAGGGAAATGCTCAAACAAATGAACTGTGTCCTTCTAGATGCAGGCACATTGTTTCAGTTCTTTGCAGTCCAAATTCTCCAGGTCACATGGAGTGGCAAGCTGCTGCCAAGGCCAAGTCTGCAATGTTTAAAATCCTACTCTTTGCCTCATTTTTCCTGTCATGGCTTTGTGCTGTTAAATACACCCTTGACCTCCAAGTAGTCTTAAAAGAACAGTCATCTCCATTATCTCAATCAATAAGCCTTTACAGCTGATGAAAACAAAAACAAGTAGCCCCACAGAAAGCTGCCATGGGCTCTGCACAAGGCGAGCTGCAGGGAGAGATGCAGCAGCACTGGGTGTCCTCTGGGAGGAGGGGAGGTATGCTTCAACATGCATCACCAAATCCGCACCCTGGCGCAAACCAAGCAAGCTGTTACCTTAACATGTTCAGCTTAAATGCCTTAGCATGTATTTTGATCAACTTGTTGGACTGCAGCTTGTGTCATCTAAAATCAGACTCTAACACACCTTGGATTTTCTCAGCTGTCCTCCAATTTCTCTGTGCTATACAGAGTGAATCGCCCACGCAGCAGTAAAAGGCTGCCCTACCTATAAGTCAGCAAAGGAAAATTAAGACAACCAAAGGGCTTCAGAGACTCACTTTTTGTTTTCCTTTGCACATGTGAGACACTGAGTTCAGCAGCAACATTTTTACAAGGGCATGTAGTGATAGCACAAGGGGGAATGGCCTGAAGGAGAACAGGTTTTAGATTAGGTACCAGGAAGAAGTCCTGTACTGTGAGAGTGGTAAGACACTGGAAAAGGTTGCCCAGAGAAGCTGTGAGTGCTTCATCCTTAGGAGTCTTCAAGGCCAGGTTGGATGGGGTTTTAAAGAAACCTGTTCTAGTAGAAGGTGTCCCTGCCCATGGCAGGAGGGTTGGAACTAGATGATCTTTAGGGTACCTTCCAACCCCAGCCATTCTGTGATTTAAAAGACTGCATTAACAGTTAGTACACTGGAGCCATATAAGAATGGCAAAGAGAGAGAAACACCAAACTGGGGAGATGCGAACTCCTCTAACAGTAAGACAGCATCTCCTTAATCATGAGATCCAGGGAGCAGGTCACCCACAAAAAAAAAAATAAAGATCTTTCTATGCCATTGCCCATGCAACTTCACTAAACTGAACAAGAAGCTCCAACAAGACATTCTGAATTTGGCTGTTGGCAAGAACACAAATGAGAAATGCTTCAGCAGCTGGGAAATATGGGGTACCATTAACACAGCACATACTGCTTAAATAAACTAAAGCAGAACTTTCATATGAAAATTTGTTTCTTTAGACATTGGATATTTTTTCCATCACAGGAGGATAGAAGGCTTGAATACAGCATGACAAAGGGATTCTTTGAACAAACAGCAGAGGGGAAGGCACTCTGCTTGTAGTGACAACATGCTGTAGGTAAAGACAAGGGCAGTCCCAGGGAGAAACAGGATACCCTGCTTGGATGTTAACCAGCACAAACTAATAAGTGGCTCCTTTCAACAGTTTCTTTCCCATTTAAGAACTGCACAAAAGCAAGAAGATGCAAGAACAAAGCTTATATGTAACACTGACCAGAAATAAATACCTGGTTTAACATTCCTCGAGTGATTTTTTTTTAAAATACTAATTTGCTTCTTATTGAGCTGTATTACTGCCTTGTTACTAATAAGAGAGCAATGAATGTATGCACTTCTGTGTTGAAAGGCAGCCTGCTCAGCTGGGACATTTCAAGAGCATACACTCCGTTGTACTCTGGTAGGGATCCCCATTAAAATCATTGAGCAAAAGCATGCACACATTTCTTAATTCAACATGTCATCCCTCTAAGGCCTGGGGACCTCACTTCAGCAAGTATTCTAAAAACATTTTTTCAAAGCTGGAATAAACCAACACAACTGACGTGTCCATAATAATCTTGTTTCCTATTACCAACTGGCACTGATTTCTACCATGTAGTAGTCTGCTTAATAGCCAGAACATGGTAAATATAATTTAAATAGAATTTATGATTGTATTATTTTTCTGTCTGGCTTTGATCTTCTTTTTCTCTTTGTTTCACCATTAGGATCCTGTTTCACTGGGACTTGTTTGTTTTTTTATATTTAAAACCAAAGTCCCTTATTTAACAGCACTTTTCACACAGTCCCTATTGCAACAAAACAGTACAGACCCTGTCAATATCCTCAAATGCAACAAATAATGAACTGCTCTATCTGCCACCAGGTAAGCAAACAATTAAACATTTCCAAATCCTCCCAGCAATGCATCCAGTATTTCTTCTACAAATTCCTCATTTCCAATGTTGCTGCAAAACCAGCAAATAGGGTTCTTGAAAGACTTAATAACAAGACTGTTTATATAATTACCCCTCTTCCTCTTGGACTCTACTCAGGAGATCTCAAGTAGTAAGCCTGTTGGACACCATATTTTAGAAGCAGTCATAGAAAATGAACAGTTCTAAGAGATTTAAGGAAACACAATTAATATGAATGAACTTGGGGGTTTGTTGGGGTATTTTTAAACACCCATGGATGGCTGGTAACAGCCCTCACAGCTGTAAAAGGCTGACTGGAGGAGAAAGCTGACTGTCTTTCTCCAAGTCCACTGAAAAGGAAGAAAACTGCTGCCAACTTGCACAACTTTCCAGAGACAGGATCATGAAACACACCAACTGCACTTCTGAGGAAAGCAGTAGGGAACCTTTTGCTGAAGGTTTTTCACAGACACATTTTGTTTGGCTGGCACAAACTTCATGTCACTGGAGGCTAGGGGGATGACTTGCCAGCTGACCAGGCAGGTCTTCATGATCTACAACAAGACCAGAGGGGACAGATGTGACTTAGGGGACAACCGGGAAGTTTGCAGATCCTGGGTCAAGCAAGTAACCATTTATAGAGTCCAAAGGGCTTTTGAGGAGAAGGTGCCAAGATGATGCTTGATTACTGCAAGACTGTCACCAGCACAGAGGGATACTGCAAAACCACTGTCGCCCTCGTTGTCAGACCTCAGGATGAAGAAGGGTTTGGGAGTTTCACCTAAGAGGCTCCACCTAGGAACTCAGAGAGTGCCACCATCACACTGCAGCTGTGCAGGGCCACCACCTGAGATGCCACAGCTGCTGCTCATCACCAAAGCCCTTCCCTCCACCTGCTACACTGCGGGTTTTGTGGCCACTTTTGGACAAACAGTTGTGGCTAGCTTCAAGAGAAGAGCTGTACAGTAACCCAGTCAAAAAAATTCCTCTATTTGAACTTTACAGATATGCTTAAAAGTTTTGCATGAATAAATAATAAAATGTTAACTTTTTTACAAATCAAAAGTCAACCTTATGGGCAAACGTGACATTTTGATTTGGACGCACCCCCAAAGCCTGTATCTTGTCTGGGACTTGGAAGAGAGTTCCTTCCATTCAAAGCCAAACAAAACAAAAATAAAATCAAATAGCCTAAAAGAATACACGAGACATTGTTATTTCAAAGCCACTGAAATCACTGCAGAGGTACCAAGGTAACACAAAGTATAAGATTTAAATGATTTAGAGTAGAGAATTTAGGAACTATGTCCGCTTGGAGATTAGAGGGTACAGGAGGACAGACATCCAACACCTGACTCTATCTTCTGTCCTGCTTATAGCCCCATGCATTAATTACAAAAATTACAGATAAATGTGCTCATAATTATATATAATATTACTAATAACAGCATAACAAAACAGATATTCCTCAAATACAGTCACAACCAGAAGTGAAATACAATACTGAGGGATGTCAGTAAGGACAAAACAAAATTGTCTGGAAAGCAGAAGTAACATAACAAACGTCTGTTGTACCTGTGTATAAGAAACCTTACTGGAAAATTTATCATCCATCCAAAAAGCTGAATTGTAGTTTAAAAATAAATAATTGCACAAGAAACAAAAGCAAAGTTTGATTTCAGTGTACGTGACTGAGGGCAAAACACTAAGAAAGCAATTCCTGTGATAAACTCTGGCACTCTGTGTGCAATATTTATGCACTGAAGAATAGTAACTAAAGATATTTTAAATATATCAAAGGTCAGTGATGATCTCAGCACCAATAAAACTAATAGGAATTATGAACTCTAGAAAATTATAATTTTCTTGATAGTCTTAAGAGCACATAAAGACTTTTACAAAGACAGAGCATAGAATATTTTGTAGAATCTTGGAAAACAGATATTTAATTATGCTTTCTCAGAGGCCACATATGATCCATATGATTATAACCACGATATCCGTAGCACAAAATCCCTTGGAATAACTAAAAATTTACATGTTTAGAGTCCTGGGGAAAGTGTATCACAAATCCCTGCTAGCTCTGAGAAAAATATTATTTACTTTCTCTGTCTCATACTCCGTTGATATCATACAGCAGATCAAGATTCCAAAAAGACTGATTTCTGAGGTAGCCAGACATATTTGACATACATGGATGCACACAAGGAGCCAATACTCACAGCTGAAGATGCCTGGAGGTGGATGCTCTGTTACAAGCAGGCAGTTCTCTTCATCACTGTTATCCCCACAGTCATTCTGTTGGTTACAAATCAGTGAACCAAGATACAAGCATTTACCACTGGCGCAGGTGAATTTGCACTCTGAAAGGCAAAAAAAAAAATCTGTGAGAAAACTGATGCCTACCCTTCTTCAGTGCTAAAATGACAATCTTTTTCAAGTAGATGCTAAAATGGTGGGTGGGTCTCTGGCAATTCAACACCAACACAAACAATTTTGTCCATACAGCATTGAATGTAGAAATATATATGTGACACATTTCTGATCACCAGAATCAAACCATTAGTAAACCAGATTTGCCACTTGGGAAAATTCACCTTTTTTAATAATAAGCGATCTTTTTTGCAGTTCATGTTGATTACAGTTCACTTTGGACAAAGACTGTTCTCATATACGTTTGTGTGGCACCTTGCATATCTGGGGCAAGACAGCACTATTAATAAAAATAATAATTGTCCCACATTAAAAAAAAAAAAATCTTGCATCAGCTGTAAGGCAACAGTATAGTTTGTAACCAGGAACTATCCTGTTCAGACATAGACAATTATTCCTTAACTACCTTCCCAAAGCCAATTTGCCAGTCTCCCACCTAATTACAGTCAAGCACTTGGTGTCTGCACATTAAAATCCCACATGCTAGTGTTCTTTAAAAGTTAGTAAACTTCTAAAATGCCTATAAGATGTCTGAATGCTAAATGCAGGCATGCTGTAGCTTTTACACTTTGTTTTTACAAAAAAAAAAAAAANCATCAGCAGAAGACTTTGCTTTAATCTTAACCTAGTCTGAACCGAGACAACAGGACCTCCAATTCTAAAAGGTCCCTAAATCAGTTACCGAGGTGTGACACTTACTCACACGTGTCTTTTACATAATGCAAGCACGGTAATAGCAAAGGACAGGAAAAAAACTGAGAAAGGGACTGAATTCATTCTCATTTCCATTTGCTTTATAGATAAAAATATGTGTAACATATAAAATGTTACTTAGGAATATAAATAGAAGGTATGAAAAGCAAGGAAAACAAGCCTTTCCTGCAGGGGAAAAAACAGATCTATTTTGCTTGGTGGAAGTGTACTTATAAGTATTTGCCTAAATGAGGTCCTCACATTTAAGCTTTTTTTCAGTCCAACCCTGCAGTCCCTAACCTATTAATAAAATACTGTACAAACAAATTATTTTTTTCTGTATGTTACTCTGTTCTTCTCTGAAACAACAAAGAACTGAAGAGGCATTGAAGGGCTTAGATTCCTTCTGAGTATAGACTATAAAAAAAATCATAACCAAATGAAGTAAGCCTTTGAAACCCATGGAACTGAAAAGGTCATTAACAATTACTTCTGGAAAAAAGACTTAAAAAAACAGGCTCAATATTAGCAATCTGATAATTACAATGCTTTAGGACTCATTTCTGAAGAAACAGGAACAAGAAATGAACAAAGCTGTCTTGGAAGGTTAGAAGAGTCACCTTGAAAGCATTCAAACTTCCCAGGTATCTTAAAGGAAGAATATCACCACACAGGTTAAATTAGAGTGGTAAAGTAATGCTTCTATTAGAAAGAATCAATCACCATATTGCAGTTAGAATATGTGGCATGCTACTTTGGCTGGCTTTGACTGCTTTCCTGTGCCTTTGCGTTCAGTCCTAATGTAATGCTTTCTATGCTTCCCCCATGGCTGATATAAAATGCTCAAGCAAGATGTCAAGTCAAAAGCAGTTAAAGCCAAGAGCTCAAGGTGTCTGTTTGCCACCAGATTATACAGTTTTCACACAAAAGAGTAGACGAAGCATTACATTTTTCATAGCTACATTAAAGTCTTAAAAGTTCTGGGGTTTAACTAACATTATCATAAGAGGACTAATCAGAAGAAAGGATTTGTGATTTAAGGTGAAGTGGGGGGGTTGTCATAGATAACAGACCACACTGAAATTTAGAATCAAAAAGCAGACTCAATCAACTTTTCTTGCAAAATATTAAGGCTACTTCCTCATTCCCTCACACATGTGAAAATAGCCATTGTGAAGGTGCATTTTAAAAGAAGTGTCATGAGGCCTCTTGTCCCCTTTTTGTTGTGCCCACATTGACTGGAACATTGCTCACAATACCACGGGAATTCTGTGTTGATTTGAAAATGGGGCATGTTGTCAAAAACCACATTGCCTTCTATCTCCTACCAAATCTATTTGCCAAGGAAGCAGTCATCCTCTACTAGCCCTGGCTGGGATGGAGGTAACCTTCTTCACAGCAGACCCTGTGGTGGGTATTTGGATTTGTGACCCAAACAATCAGTGTTGGACAGTGTTGTAGGACAGTGCTGATGTCACAAGGATGTTTTGGTTAGTGCTGAGCAGTGCCTGCATATCCATGGGGCTTCCCCTTTTTCTCACTCACACATCTGCAAAAGTAACACCTAAATCAAACAAAATACAATATCTAATGGAGGACACAAATTTGCAAAGCTTAGTTGGCATAATCACATTCTGTTGAAGTCTGAAAGAAATATTCAAAGAAAAAATGTATTGCAGGAATAGGATAAATTAATTAAGCAGATTATCCAATGAGAATACAGATATTTCTGACCATAGAATATACTTAGCATCTGGTATTTGCAACTTGTGAACAAAATTTCAGTACTTTAAATCAGTTTGCTTAGTGAATGCATTTAAGCAGTGCTTTTACTAGAACCAGAGAACAACCCTTCCTTGTAAAGCAAAATGAATCAAAGTGAGGTTGAGGGAGGTAGTAGAAAGCAAATATTAGAGTATTTTCAAACTGAAATAAACTTGCAGAGGTCTGTACCAAAATATAAGGAGTGACCTCAAAACGCTCCAACCAGGGAATCCAGACCAGTCCAGACTAAACCACTGTGCCTAATGACACACCAGAGAGACCTTTTCAGTACAAAGTCTTGTACTTGGCCTGTCTAGACAAGACAGGGGGGAAAGATCCTGTTCTGACAACGTGCCAGCATGATCCTTCTTTCATGAATAATGTTTCAAAGCTAGACAGTTTCCCTTTTCATTTTCAAGTGGCAATTAGTGAAACATCAGTCGGTTGGTCAGCAAGGCTCTGACTACAGCTAAACCTGAAGCAAGATGACAGCTACTGGAGGTTGAAAATATCAACCCTTCTTATAATTATGTCTTACTATGTCCATTTCATATGTCTTCCTGATTAAAAAAAAACAACTATACGATACAGTGGCTCTTCAATATAAAATTTTAATAAACGTATTTCCAGGTAAAACTCCACTACCTTGAAAAAAAGGAATTCTAAGGATACTATTATGATTATTTCCTATTTTTAGAAACTGAATACAAGTAGTATAAATAAGTATATTGCACATATGTTCAAAGTAGATGCTTGAATGCATAAAACTCTCTACAATTACCAATATACGACTGCATTTCAATTAGTTTCAAATAGTTAATTGAAGGTTATGTTTCTGTTGCTACAGCAAAAGACAGATTTGCCTCATGATACTAAAAAACTACCCTGATAAGATTTTTTACTGTGAAATGCAAGATCTGATGTATTGGGTAGGTTTTCTTTATACTTTCTGCGCCTAGCCAACGAGATAATTTTATCCTTGCATTCAACTTAATTCTTTTAGACTTCATTTACACTTGACTTCATCCATATGAACAGCATTCCCATTGTTTTGTCATCCCACTTACCGTAGGGCATTTTTAATTATAGCTAAGTGCTGTTTGTTTTTCTAATGTAAGCCCAACCACAGGCCAAAGAAAAAAAAGCAACGAAGTGTCATATTGAAAAAATATGGTGGTTTAGGCCACTGTTATGATGCATGTCACAGCTGCTTATTTAACGGGTCTGAGATGATTATCTGACCCAGAGGCAGAATTCTCTTCCATCCATTCGAATAAAAACTAAAGAACTCTGTATGCAGCCAGTGACTCCAAACTGTTGTGACCAAACTGTAGTAACGCGCTTGAGAGGCACAAAGTGAAATCCTAAGTGATGGCTGGGACTCCACCAGGGCAGAAAGGCACTCTCCCAAAATCCAGCAGACTGGCAGCTGCTCAGGCAGCTCAGCCAGCAGAGGGTGATCAAATCCCCTACTGAAATCATGGAAATGGAAGGTAAGGATCTCTTTGCCTCCAGGTGGGTGGACCTAGATCTCCAGAATGAAGGCCTAACTTCTAATTTCTTACGTAAAGACACCATTTTAAGTACATCATCATACTTCCTCATACTCCTGCTTATATTGCAGCATGTAAGAGCCTGAAAGAAAATGTGTTTAAAGGGCACCATCACCTATTATAAGGCTAATAAGAGGCAGAAGCAGTAAAATGGAGAGGGCGGGAGGAACCACACTTCACTAGAGATTAAAGAAATATAAACCACAAATACCAGAGTCAGTACAGTAAAACCCTGTTCAGCCTCTCATAAACATCTGTCTGTGTATTATTTTTAATATTGTAGGTTGTAGCTTTATAATGGGAAATAAATCATAATAGGAGACATGCACACAAGGAGCATGTTTATTTGGGAAAAAGCTTGGTTAATAAGGAAGATGGCAGGCTGCCATGCGATCTAATAAACCTCCACTGGTGCAGGGAAGGGAGGGATAAATAGGTTGTACAAAACAAAAAAGCACTTCACAAAAAGAATGTCAAGCAGAACACCAACAGGAATGAAAGAGGATCAGCTTTATGCAGGGTAAGAGCAGAGCTGTAAGGCACAGCCAGAGGCCTCTCCTCAGCAGGACAAGGAGCGAGGCTGCTCCCAGAGCCATGCCACGTGGAGACAGAGACCTCCTCTGCCCAGGGGAGATTACAGCCTTAAAACCAGGCTGATTGAAAGAAGATTGTTGCTGGTGCACAACCAGTCTCATTTACTCTTGCAGTCCCCCATGCTTGCTTGCTTATCCAGCAATTATCTTTTCATCTACTTCTTAAGGCAAAGCCTGGAGCTATGCCCTTTAAAGAGTTACTATTTATGTCAGCAGCTAAAGGAAGCAAACACAATATTCTTGCACACAGGTAGCAAAATCCACTGCTCAGTTCACCAGTTCAGGGCATTAGGACTTGTCACAAAGCTCACCTTAATTAATAGCCTGAATAAAATTACCCCAGACATCGTGGGGCTAACCAAAAGCGCTCCTTTATTTTGAGACTGGTCAATGAGGTTAGTTTTTGCCTGTGATCTTTCTTCACAGCATATACATGTCTCTGGTGTGAAAATAAAGAGAAAAATCTCATCCTGGGGGCCATGGGGGCATTAAGAGAAGAGTTTTTATCAACACTGGAAACTAAATTCAGGAGACTCACTGAGCCATCATTCTGTCCACACAGGAATTCTCCACAGCTTTCCCTTGGGTACCAGCAGCAGCCCTGAGCATGTCCCCTCAGGAAGGAGACAGCAGTTCCCATCACAGCACTGATCACTAATGGACAAAGCCTCTCCAAGGCGATCTCAAAGACTGCCAAGCTCACACAAATTGCCAGTTCCGCCAACATACAGAAAAGCCAATGAAGGAAAGGATCTTCTATTGCCACCCTTATGCATGATTTGTTCTATTTATCACTTACCTTCCCATAAAACAGCAAGGCAGTATAAATAAGGAGCTCAATTTTCTGCTCTTCTACCCACTTGTGTTTCCTGGACTGGCAGTGCTCTGCCTGCTTATGCCCACAGAGAACTGAAATGCCAGGACTCCTCAACAGGAGTCAAGAACTGTGTCTCCTGTTCCTCATTCATGTGAAGATCCTTCACATCCCAACTAAAGCCCCCTGACACCCTCTCCAGCCACAAGGCTTCTGCAGAAACCTCCTTCCAGCAGCATGTATCTGGCACTCCCCAGCACAGGGATTGGGGCCAGTGCCAACAGCTGCAGCAAGTGACAGTCTGGACACTGCCCTGGGGCTCCCCCTGGGTCAGAGCCCCCAGACAGAAGGACATGGCCCCACCACAGACACACACTCCACCTGATGGGAAGAAATGATCTGTGAGGAGGGATGGGTTTCCAGAAGCCATGGGAAGGCCTTGTGTGTGCCCTGACAGACCCCACAGGAGCTGTCTGTACTCCTCTACATGCACCAGCAAAGTTTTCCAAGTCAAGTATGGAGAAGGGGGGAAGGAGCATTGGTGACTCAACTAATGACACTCTCATTTTCAGTTGAGAAATTACATGAGGAGACGATTAAAGATACATTAAGCATGTACCTTATAATTTTTGTCAAGCAAAATGTCATTATCATGGGCAAGTGCAGGTAAGAAGGGTATATGCAAATGAGATTTTCTTAACATCTCATCCTCCTTAATCATAATTCAAAGAATTCTTGAATTATGGTAAATATTTTAAAATTATCTTAGTTGGTGTTCATCTTAAGAAATCTTTAATAATCAAAAGCAGTGCCACTTACTAGGTTTGTAGAGTACTGCACATGTTGAGGAATATAAAATAAAAAAAATCACATTACTGAAGCAGTTTGTTGCTTTTCCTTTGGAATATTGTTTGCTTGACAAACAGCTCAAGACAAGGGCATTTTATCAGGCAACTTCATAAAACTTTGAATCCACAGAAATACAGACTAAACCATATCCCATCACAGATGCCTTGTGGAGCTTTGACTAAAACCAGGCCGAGATGAAGACACACAACAGTTACTGCAACACCCAAGGATTATCTGGGGTTGGATAATATGGTTTGATTGGTGGGGAAAAGTGTTGTCCTTATGTATTTTGTTGTTAAATGAGGTCACATTAAGACTGTGACCCCTGTAGGGCAGGAGCTGTTTTAGGTTAGCTCTCCTAGGAGGTACTGAAGTACAGAACAAATATCAGTCTCATCTGAAATGCTGTAATGCTACTGAATCAAGGAAGGGTCTGAGAACAAACCTGAGAACTGGACTTCTCATAAAAGCAATGCATAATGCAGGCAAGAGTACACTGTGTTACAGGTGGCTGTTCAGATATCAACCTAATACTGATGACAGTACTTTTTTTTTTTCATATGTCTTCCTGAGCACAATGTGCAGAAAATCTAAGAGAAATTGATGTATTTACTGGGTGTCAAGATGCAGGACAGTTATGGAGTTTCCACTGTAATAGGAGTTCCAGATTTCCATGGACAACAGCATTCTTCTTTCATTTCTCAGTGGCATTTAAATTGTGCAATGCACACTAATGTGAGTAATGAGAAATCTGTTATCACCTGGATCATGTTCTCTGATCCACACCTGCGAAGATTTGCGTGTTCCTGCAGTAAATACCTTGTCACTGTTAGATACTGTACTCTAAAAGCAATTTTAACTAAAGTCCAATTATCTAAGAAGTATCTAACTCACGTCAATGTGCCTTAGGGTTCACATAAAAATATTAACAAAATAATAGCTAGATTACAGGGAAATTGATAGCTCTCAGTGTTTTGCACCATACAGCATAGACAAAGTTTTTTACAAACTAGTACTGTCTTGTATCAATTCTTACTAAACTCTTCCCTCCTTATTCATCTCTATCTAAAAAATGAGTCACACATTCTATTCACCTTAGTATTTTTCCCAGAAGTCTGCATTTTTTTGGCTAAGCCTTTTAAAGAAAATAAACAAAATAAATCCTTTCTACCTGTCTTTAATCTTCCTTTTTACCAATTGCCATGAACACTTCCTCTCAGGTATGTACTCTAGTGCAAATCTATACAGACTCCCACGTATATGCACTTCCATACAGTGGAACTGGTATTCATTTGGTTTACCTAATATTTTCCACAATAAATACCTTGGAGAATTCCTCTCATTTTCACTGCATGCAGTAGGTCTGTGATGCTGAGTTGGAAAAATACCCCTAGCCTACAGAAGTGCCTCTTCTATGCCCCAAGAAATTATCCTCTGCTTTTATGGAAATAAAAACCATTAAAAAAAACCCCAAAAAACAAAACACCAAAACAAAAAAAAAAAAACAGTTATCTTCCTATTAGTTGCATCAGGGGAGTCTCTGGCAGCACTCCCCAATAACTCAAAGGCACAGACACTGTGAGGCTCCAGCAGTGCCACTGGCAGAGCAACAGCCCGAGCCATACTGGGACAGCAGGGGAAGAGGCAGATGCAGTGGGGACGGAGGTATGAGCTCTGCTCCCCCTCACTTTCACACAAGATTTCCACTTCACTTCCAGGTACAGCCAAGTTCAGCCATTACTACAACCACCAGGTGCTCCTCTTCCTTCCCCAAGTGCTCCCACCATCAAGTGCATGAGACAGACACAAAGAAGAAATGTGAACATAGCACAGTTTTAATAAAAATTATTTCAAACCACAATTATGATTTTTTTTTTAAGTATCAGCAACATATTTGACCACCTAGCAGGTATTTAATCAAGATTATTCAACTATTTCCATGGCCAAAGTGCTTACAAAGAAGACTGTGCAGAAAACACTGATACAGGCATCACAAAGAAATCTCTCTACCACTTAGATCTTTCTGTTGTTGCAACAGTATCATTTAAAAACGGACAGTGTGTTTAGGACAGTGCATTTCAGGCTTTGAACGTGAACAGACTATTAACATGATGCAGGATGGTGCTGAGTCTCTCCTTGCACCATGCCTTGTCTTGGGTACCTTCATAGCAGAGAAAATCAAAGAAGATTACTTCGCTTCCATAATCTCTACTCAACTTTGCAGATACACTGAGTGTTTAAGTAAAAAAGTACCCAAAAAGTAGGCCCAAGCCTAACACAATGCAAAACCTGAATATAAACAGAGGCTCTAGGTCACAAGCTCAGGCCACAACTACATTGCATGTGATAACCAACAAAAGCAAAACCAAGCTGGAGCACTGTGTCCCCATAGCTGAGTGTTTTTTGCTGGCACTGATGCCCAGTGACAGCTGCGGGGACATGGCACAGCCCTCCCCCAACATCAGCTGCAGTTCACACCCACCTGCAGCCTCTGGAAAGAGACAGAGAAACTAAGGAGGTTTCCGACAGGTCTGCTTGAGTCAGGGGGACCACCTGACCCAAGCTGAGTGTTGGCATGGTGAGGAGGAAAAGACTAGAGTGGGGCACCCAGGGAGGATTGATGGTGCCTGGGTGTCCAGGTGTGACAGTAAGGGCTTGTCTTCACATCTACACACCTGGCTTGGGTGAAGCCACACAGCCTGGAACCCTCTTGACAGAGCTGGCTTTGAGCAGTTAACCATGCTTGTCCCTTCCTAAACACAGTTTTGCAAAAGGAGCTCAGTCTAGTGGCCAGCTGGTATGCACTGAACCAATACACCTGAGAAGTGCCCACCTGCCAGGCACACATCCCGCTGTGACCTGGGCTTGGCGTACCACTGATGGTTGAGGCTGGCTATTTTGACAAAATGTACTTTGCATCTGAGATCCAAGCAGCACTTGTTCTACAAACCACACTCCAAAACCCTGACACATTACCTCACACCTCCAGCTGTTCTGGACATGATTTCTGTCTGTGGTTTATCTTAATACGCTGGACTGGAAACTACTGTGCTTGACATGCAGATCAGTCATGCCAGCCTTGAGACAGCAACGTCTGTCAGAGAGGCAGGGTAGGCGGCCAATAGCAATAACCATTTCAGACACCTAATTTAAACCTGCCACTGTAGATCTGTCAGAAGCCCCACAGAATTTTTTGGGTGGGGACAAGAGAGGGGCCCAGGATAAATGTCCAGTTACAGTGCAAGCTATCAGTGTATCGATGACAAGTTAAAGCACGTTAAAAATTGTACAAATGATGTGCTGAACACAGAGAACCTCCCAGCCACAAAGGAGAATAAACAGCCAGAGCACTGGAAACTCAAGAGCAACTCATTGTGTTTTAACTCTAGGCAAGGCAGTTTGTAATATTGTACCAGATCATTATTATAATCTGTTCAAAGATGGTGATAATTTTCTGTGTTTTTATAAGTCAAGATAATTGAACTGAGGTCAGTATCACAGCACTGTTTCCTCCTCAGAATACTTCAAATAAGAAGCTCATCATAAAGCAAAAATCCAGTTAATACCACACTGCTCATTTTCTAGCAACAACAAAGGAACAAAGTATTTGTTAGAGCTTCCTAATAACCCTCTAATTTAGGGTCCTTATGCTTAAGAAACCATTGAGACACTAAGAAACACCATCTAAATGGATTCATTTTCCTTGGCATTAGGAGGTATTTCTTTTAAACATAACATGTCTTACTAGTGAATGTTACACTAACATACAAAAATACTTCTCCAGAGAAGAGCCCAGTCTAAAATCCAGGATGTAGATCAAAACTATTTTATAATCTCCAGGCACTGCTTTCAGATAAATGGATATAAAAAGCATGATCTTCAAGAAAGAAAAAAGAAGTCCAACAGCCACCAGTACTAGGTCAAAAGAATCTAGCACACAAATCTTTGGAAATCAAGTTCAAAGGTGAGTGAAATTCTACAGCAGTGTAATATAGGGATCCTTGTAGGGATTTTTCTCCTAGTCTAGTTCTCAGATACTTACTGAGACATAACAAAGGCTACAATTAAATGAATACTGTGAACACATTAGCACATTCTAATGTTTTTGCATCTAATCTGTTGTTTTTAAGGTCTGAGCTGAGAGGTGGCTTCCAGCGAGCAAATATCATCAGCTCTACACAATATTAAACAAAAAACATTCAGCTAAAGTACTTCAGCAAAAGCTTAAACAAACCCTTTGTATTTTGTGCTCCAGTGGATTAGGAACTACCTAGAAAAGTCACAGTTAAGAACAGTGGGGAAATGATAGTGAAATATGTCTTTTTATACTTCATGAAGTAACTGAGTTGATAGTAAAATATTTAAAAGTGCCCTACTGCCTAAAAGACAGAAGCAGTGACGGCAGGACAACACACCCTGATAAAAGGTCATTAAAAAGGGTAGGAAGTTCCCTTCATAATGGATTAGTGTTATAAAATATGTAAGAAAAATTTCCTTAAATGACCTCTGCAGTAGGGGATTTTGTGAAGTTCACCTATTTTAAATAGCAGACAAACATTTTAATACTTATTAGTATACGGCAAGCAGTCATCAAAGCCTTCAAAATGGGATTAACTATTTAAAAAAGATGAGCATGTTTGTAACAGATATGCACATAGAAGAGTAATAACTTACAGTCTTCAGAGCATATTGCTGTTGTTAAACTGATACCTGACATGGCAGAACGTTTGAGAGAAGAATACGGTTTAGGTTTAAACATGCTTTCTAGAGTTCCAAATATGACCTCACACACCCAGTGTTATTTTTGTCAAAGCTTAAAAAACTGAATAAAACAATCTTATTCTGCAAGGACATACTAAGCAAATCATTAATAAAAGAAAAATTACATTCTCTTGTGAGTAAAACACTAACATTCACATGATGTCATACAGCAGAGTATCTGATTACTCTTCTTGAATGGCAAAATTTTGGCAGAGCTGCTGTTAGCCAAGATGGACTCAGTTTGCTTTGAGGAACACTGCTCCTCAATGTTATTCCTCAGGTTGGAATCTTTGATTTCCATGGCATTTTTTTTGGGAATACAGATGTAGAGTCCTGCTCTTTGAGAACCTTAATTAACTAAATCAGTGCAAACATCCTAAATGTCAGGTATTTGAGAGACACAAAGGAATAGCTGAAGAAAAGAATTCAGTCTATTTCAGATTTCCAAATAGAACATTAGGATCCTTCAGAGAATCACCAGATTACAGCTTTTTAGAAGCACAGTCCCATTAGATAAAAAACTGGGTAAAAATTAATTCTATTCGATGACATCAATGATGGAAGGAATTCACATATTAAGCATCAAAGAAATGGGCAGTGGGTATGGAAGGCTAGGCATCTTTCTAATAGTGTGCTCATGTTTGGTAGCTCTGTCCCATTTTGACATTTTGGGGGCTAATCACGTGTACTTTAATGAGAACTAGCTTCACTGAATTCCACCCCTAAACGTGTATTTTAAACAACTTGCTTGCTATTTTCTTTGACACTAAAGGTGACCTATATATGTTAAGATTGTGGAAAGATACTGCGAATATATAGAGAGAGATATAGGAATGTGGAAAAGGAAGACTAAAAAAAGAAAGAGGAATGTTGCCCCTTCTTATTTTTTTAGAACATTAAGTATTTCATTCTCTCGTATTACAAGTACCTAGAGATGAGAGAGGACTACTCCTTAAATCACTTTAAAACTCTCTAGATAATATCTTCAACTTTAATGGGGCTTCAGATATTTATTTCACTTAAAGCTTATTTATATCACATGCCTAGCAATCAGCAGCCTACATCTTGTATTTTGCATAAAGATTTCTCCAAGTGTCTTCTAAATATTTTTTCTCTCTCAAGCCACGTATCAACAGCAAAACAAGGAAAGAATAACCTGATTTTTAAAAGCATCTTATCTTATTTTCTTATAAAATAATTTCCTTTTTCACAACATATAGGCAAGTATCTTCCAAAGAAATAAAATCAAAGAACAAAAAAATCCAATCTTTCCATACTCTTTCCTTACAAAGTTCACTTTTCATGTACCATTATATAAAGAGACATGTACTTTCACATGAATATATCTAACAGCAAACATAAAGCATAGGCATTGTAGGCCAAGGTTTGAAGCAAAATCTGGCCTAAGATGTACTGACCTAGGGATTCCTTCACAAAGGACTCAGCCTGTGAATTATTTCATACTTCTTAAATGCAAGGACAATGTAGAGCTCAAAATCTCAGCACAGAACCATCTTAAAAAGCATTGGCTTGCTTTGTATGGAAATTTCCATGAGTCAATAGGGAACACATTTTTTATTTTAATCACAGTATCAACTGATTTTGAATCCATGTATCAACAACATATTATATAACCTATGATGTGATTAGGCAACACAGGTTGCAAAAGCACATTCCAAAAACACATGGAATAGTCCTGCCAGACTGTGCTACAATTTCCCAGCTTCCGTTTAATACTTGATGTCTGCATATAAAACCAGCAGGCCAAACAAGAAGACTGGCCTGAATTATTTTCATTTGATATTCAGGAGAAGAGAGATTTGCTGGCTGCTGCACAAGGGAGCTGCCTGCAGTACTGCACTATTACATTTGCAAAACATGCAAGACTCAAGCTCTTTAAAGAACATGGAGCAGCAGGAAGGGAAAGCATAACTCTGTGTACCAAAAGATCCAGGGGGATAACTATTATGCTGTCTTAAGTAATAGTTCAAGAAATTTTCCTTTCAGTAAAGTCACAGAAGGTTTTGTAAGATCTTGAAACAAAAACGTCACTATTCTTTTCTTAGCTGCAGTTTTCTCACACTCTATATGACACTGGGCAAGCTGCTTGGATCTTCCCAGCATACCTAGAGCTGTAATAATAGTAATAACAATAAAAATAATAATGATGATGCCACTAGTGCTGCTGTGAAATTATGTAGACATGTAAAGCTCGTGATGACTGTAAGATGGAAAGTATTGAGGCAAACTGAGCAACATTACCATGTGTCGCAGTGTAAAGGAGACTCTCTATTGATTAAGAATTTAAATATTTTTCTAGTTCCATTAGTTTTTTTTAATCTCATCAACTATAAAAAATGCCTTTTATCTGCAGATTTTCTCAATGGAAACTGTTTCAGACGGGCCACCTTGCCAGCTATAAGATGAGATACAATGCTCTTACTCACTCCCATTTAACCCAAATGTTTATCCCTAAAGACAAAGTAAACCAAAACAATTTTATGTCCCATCCTGCATGACAAGCCACTTTTTTGTTGTTCAGACATGGTTTCAAGCATCTCTTTTCAGCCAGCTATAGAGAACAATCAAATCAGTACATAACTACCGCTGCTGCAGTGGTCAGTGGAGCTTTACTCTGTTTATCTTTCATTTCCTGAGGTAGATACAACACCTGAAGAAGGAACCCTGAGCAATATACTCTTAGAAGACTAATCCATATTCTTGCTTCCCAGGATCTAATCTCTGTTCTCAGTGAAGGCAACAATAAAGCAGAACTTCACTAAAAGACTACAAAGATCAGGATTGTAACGAGGAAGAATTATTAGAAATTTCTTGCACCAATATACAATGATATCTTTGTCCCTGATGACATTTCCCCTAAACATTTCAAATTGCAGCAGTCAAAAATATGAAAATGCTTTCTCTCTGTATGAAGGACACGAATACTAGCAGGGTATATGAGGCATCCTAAGGATGGAAAGCTGCCATGAGCTCTGTCTAAAATACTGTGCATCACAGTCTGTGTCAATTGTCCATGACCCTGTCACCTCTCCACCCTGGAGGCCATGAAATTGGGCCTGTCTGAGACAGCCATCATTTCATGATAGATCTGGGACAGTTCAGAACATAAAAAATTATTGCAATGTTAAATTACTAGTTTATTAGAAAGTCGTGAAGGTTTGAAAGAACTGCTCAGATTTCTGCTGAACCTGAAAAGGGTTTTGAAGAGGAATAAAAATAAAAGCACTGTTAGTGGATAACTGAATCTAGCTATGGATTGCCTTTGTTTTATTCCTTGCCTTGG
>WBNQ01005648.1:0-12761 GCA_013401375.1 Spizella passerina
ATTCTATGAATTTAACAGGCATGTCTTGCTGTTGTCCTTGTGGCAGGACAGGGCTGATGTTCCCATGTCCTGAGGCAACCCACACCCAGTTGTGCCCATTGGTGCTGCACAATAAATAGATCAGGATGGGGATGGGGGGAGGATGCTGTGTGAAATGTGCTTTTTTTCCAACAGCATATCATTTTGCCGAGACAGAATGTGCTGATCTGTGAATTTATGCCTGGGAATTAAACATATCTACAGCAGAATCACATCGATGTGTGCAGCTGTGAGGAGATGCTAATGCTTAGTTGCATGTACAGAACTTTTTGGGTGAGCTTCCCTGCCCTCCTTTTCTTCCTGTGCAAGTAAAAGAAAAGCCACATCTTGCTCTCCCATCACAACCACTGGCTTGTACATTCCCCTTTTCTTTTCTTTGCAGCCTCTGTTTGTAGTTATACAGTTAGGTCTCCACAGAGTAATTTACTGGCTGAATCTCTCCCAGAATCCAGCTTGAAACCAAGCTGTAAAAACAGCTGAGAGTGTAAATAATTCATGCAGACAATATGACTTTTTTATGTAAATTCGGTGCATTAACCCTCTATTATAATGATGGACGACAGATATGGGCGACGTTGCCTTGGTAAGAGCTAATGGATGGCCGCCATAAATTCACTGCACATTTTATTGTGTTGCTGGAAATTGTGCCTTCAGGCAATGCTGTTTACTTTTATGTAAAACTCAGGGTTCCCTAAATATTACAAATATTTTACATCCGACTCCTCAGCATTTGGGCACAGCACACAAATCAAGCTTTCTTCATTTGAGCTGTAATTAAAGGTTTGGGGTTTTTTTCAGGGACAATTATCTAAAACTATAAAGAGAAATATGTTTTCCCCTTTAGTTGTTCAGTCATTGATGTATTAACAAAACCTTTGAAGAAAGATATTAAATAACTGCAACATATAACTTTGCATTAGGCTATATGCTGTGTGCATACATAACAAATTGGAAATAGCTTCTTGTTACTGGTTTTTATTTTTTACCATTTCTTGTGCTTAGTTACACATAAAAGATTCTTTTTTTCCCCACACATATGCTTCTCTCTATAATTCATATCTGTTTTATCAGTGTAATTCTCTGAGCAGTGTCCTTGAGGAATTCTGTCTCTCAGTAAACATGGCAACTTCAGTTCATTTCAGGGAATTTTAAATAAAGAATTCCTGGTTACTTTTTGTTTCCACATGTTACTGTTTTGTACAGACTTAAGTACATTGGGATGACACATGTAATTTTTCTCCAAAAAAAAATGGTCTCAGCAAAACAGAAACTTACTGTATAAACTTAAGTATTTTCCTTCTGTTTTTTAATATATAATTATTATTACAAGTATACAATTAATTCAGCTTAATCAAACATTCAATGAAGTCTCACAGTACATTGTGGCTTTGGAAGAAGAAAAGCAAAAAGTAAAATATGCAGAAAAGGATCCTACTTCTTCTGAGCAGGATCTCATTCCCAGCAAAGGGGGAATGCCAAGGACAATGGCACCTTTGTCCCTTGGCATGGTGGCCAAAAACCACTTGGCCAGAGGAGCCCAATGACCAGAGAAGCCTCTGGGAAAGCACCTGTGTGAGAATTTATTGATATCTCTATTGGAATTGCTGAGGGGAATCTTGTAGATCAGCAGTGATGAAAGCATGTTCACTCAGTTTCTTTCAATGGAAGTTGCCAGTTTGGGCAGTTTTGTTGTGAAATCTCTATGAAAAAACACTGCACAAAGTTGTCTAGGAGTGACCACAATTGAGCTGAATCCAATAGAAATGCATGGCACCTTCCAAAACAGCTCAGGTCCCTGAGGAATAAATGGAAGGCACACTGAAAGAGAGGTAAAAATCACTGAATAGAAGGGGAATGCAACTACTGTGCAGGGGGAAAGGGCTAACAAAATTAATCACATGTAGTATTAAGTCTAGCAGTTTAATTACACATAAACCTATTTAATAATTGGATTTATTTTGTATCCTGGCTAAGCATTCTCCTTTCAACTATATTAGGAATGTCACAAGATAAAAGGACAAAACCTATTACCAAGGGCATTTGCTTATTCTTAGTCTTCAATATTGACTGAGACTCCTAAATTTGGACTTTCAGCTTTTGCACTTTATTCTTCTGACGTGCCCTGACGTGCTCTACTGCCCTGAAGCCACTTTGCAAAATTCATAGCAGCTTTCACATGCTCTGATGCTTCTTGGGACCAATTCAATATCAAACAATAGATGTGTGTGCAGTAGAGCCAGGAAATGTTACACAGGAGATCATAGGCCTATTCCCCAATAACATTTTGATTTGTAAAGTATTCCACTACACAAAACACACACAGGAGACAGCATTAAAAAGCATTAGAGACCATAGCCAGCAAGACAAAAAGGTGCCTTAAAATACAGATTGACAGCAAGGCCTGGGATATAAGCAGGACACACTAAATAATCAGTGGAAGTGTTCTAGAAAGAGTTTTCAATATTTTATATTATTCAGCCATTTAACAAATCTCTCCTGGGACAGAATTTGGCCTTCAAAAAAAAACCAAACCCTGACTTTTGACTTTTTTTTCCTTGTTGTTTAAAAGAAAGGTGTTTTTGTAATTCAGACATCAAGACAAGGCCAGATTTCCAGTCTAGCTCTTTGTCCAGTGCATTTCCATGCAGAGCAGACACAGACATGGATTGCCAGGAGGAGTTATAGGGCAGGTTTGATCTGTTGGAAGGAAGTCTGGTCTATGATCCAGGACACAACATTCAGTGTGATCCCACTCTCTCCTCCTTGTGTAGAGCAGAGCACTCCTCTGGTTAAGGACATGCAGATCATCCCACTGTCCAGGTATGCAGTTTAAATGTCAAAAGTTCTGAGCTTTTGGATAGAGTTTGTGGCTGTCACTCTGTCTTGGATGGTTTGCTTCTGTGGAATTTGTTGTAAGGGTTATGAGACTTTGGTTGCATGGGAGAAACAGCATTTTCCTTCCTGTGCTGCAGTTCCAGCTGTGTCACTGTGGATCTCAGAGGTGATAAAACAAAAGGGAAATGGATTTTGAGAGGGAAGCAGAGCTTTGGAGCATATGGGCTGCCTTGTAGGATTATGAAGAGAACATTTCTCTTCCTCATGATAAGCACATCCCTGGGTCAGTCCAAATACAATTACAGCTACAAAATCAGAGTCCATAATGAGCCTTCCTTAATTTCCTGTATTCACAGAATTCACAGAATCACAGAATCACTGAGTTGGAAGAGACCTTCAANAGTGGCTCCTCTCAGGGTTTGTGTTCCAAGAACAATAATGTTCTTATATTCTTTGTTGAACCATGGTTTGTGTTGGAATGGACCTTTGAAGATCATCCAGCCAGCCATGGGCAGGTTCCCCTTCCACTGACACTGGAATAGGTTTCAAAAAGAAGTTGTGGATGCCCCATGTGTGAAAATGTTCAAGGCCAAGTTTCAAGCAACCTGGTCTGATAGAACATTGGAACTGGATGATCTTTAAGGTTGTTTCCAACTAAAACCTTTCCTGCATGAATAGAAAGCTCCACGTACACTGTGGAGCAGGTTTCACTTTGGTTAATTTAGGGCTCATGAAAAGAATGAGGCCTCGATTGCCCACCCATTTCTCATGTCCAAGTGAAGCATTGTCAATACAAAGATTTTTGTTAGCCCCCTTCTTCTGTTTAATACATTTAAGTACTGCACTCTGCATATGAAGAATAGTGATGTTATCAGAAAGCATTCAAAAACATATGTTTTAATGAAATGTGTTGACAACTGCTGAAGTAAAGTTTTTGTTAAGTCTCAAGAGTTTATCCATGACAAGCAGTATTAATGAATTGAATTAATTAAAAAGCATTTCAAGATGAAACAGGACCTGTTCTATGTAAAATGCTCTATACATTAGACAAGCATTATGGAAATCACTGCTTTGTACTACACTGTAATGCAGCCATTTATAAAAGCTTCTCAAGATCCATGGATAGCAGTAATTTGGGTTTAGCGTGTCTTTGAAATTCATTGAACACAGCATGTGCTATTTAAAAGCATGAAATCTTGATGGTTACACTGCTATCAACATTTATTTGGCTTGGAGAGGGAAAGAGGAGCTCAACGTTACTGGAATGAGTGAGTGGGCATGGGAACAGGGTGAAAGGATGGAGGACCTGGCAAGCCCTGGCAGAGGCTGGTGCTGACATTTTTAGGGAGCAGACTTGTCTGGCAATAACTCAGGGTCCTGAGCTGCTTTGAAATGGGAGTTGTTTTACTGAAAGGAATTTCTCATCTCCGTTGCTCTGTGCTGTAAACTCCTCTCCTTTATGGACCAGGCTTGTTCTTCACCATGTCCTCTCATTTTTAGGCTGTTTAGTACTGGGATGCTCTTCCCAGGGAGGTGGTGGAATCACCATCTCTGGATGTGTTTAAAAAAAGGCTGGACATGGCACTGGGTGCCATAGTTTGGTTGAGGTGTTAGGGCACAGGTTGGACTCGATGTTCTTAGAGGTCTCTTCCAACCTCATCATTCTGGGATTCCGTGATTTTGTGCCCTCTCTAAGACTAGTCCCATCAGCAGTGACCACTGACAGTGTGAAATATCTGTATTTCACATCATGAATCACTACAATGGGCAAAACAGTCTCATGAGTGTGTGCAGTGTGGTTTGTGAGAGCTTCTGGCCCTGAGAAGCCAAGCGTGAGCAAGGGGAGTGCAGTCCTGCAGCAGGACCAAAATATGGGTGTCCACTGCCTTTGGTGAGGCAGCCAAAGGGCAATTCTGCCTCACTGGGCCAAAATCAATCACAAAATGAGAGTTCTGGGCAGGAAACTTGTCTCAGAGGGAAATATCTGCTTGCACACAGGGAGAATCCTTATTTAGGTTGAGTTACGATTGTGGCTTGGATTTGGATGAGTAAGGTAACAGCACCTATACACAGCACATATATTAAAATTATATATCTTTAAGATATTGTTTGTATCTTTAAAATATTATTAAGTATGTAACATATTCATAAATAAAAATATAGAGATGAGAAACTGAAAAACAGTATGATTTCATACATGCATAGTGAAGTTTGTTTCATTCCATATGTCTCAAGGTTTGGCTTGTAGGAGATTATTTCCAATAGATCCACCTTTAGCTATTTGTTTTGGAATTCCTCTGGATCTTAATAAAGGAAATTACATCTTTCAAGGAGAACTAGCCAAAAATCTGTTGGTATATTTGAATTAATAAGATATATTAATGCTCACAATTCAATCAAGAATATGGCTGTGCAGTAGAGAAGAAAAACATCCTAAATACAAAATGAAGGTCAGGTTCCTCAAGCAATGTACACAGATATTTAAAGGATGGTAATGTTTGCTACTTAGCTACTGCACATGCTTCTAAAAATTCGTTTAAGACAGTGCTTGGATTATCAGTGAATCTGACAGGCAGCCTCATTGGGTAGAAAAAAGGGATAATTCATTTGGCCCTTAGTGCATTAGGAAAAGAGAAGCCAAAATTGCACCCCAAAGTGCTTTGGGAGATTCACCCTCTAAGCAGGTATGAATCTCCTCTGTAAAAAAAAATAAGAGAGCTTGTTCTGCTACTTCACTATGAGATGAGCAATGTGTTTGCACTTGTCACAGGTAACATTTGCATTTATTATCTGCAGGTAGAGAACTTCTAAGCTTTCTTATTCCTGCTAAACCGGCCCAGGGAGCATTTGGGCCTGACCAAAAGCAGTCTCTGCCCACAGGCTGGGTGCTGTGCTGCCTGGAGAGCAGTATCTGCCAACATCAGGGCTGGCACTTTCTGCTTCCCTTCAGACTCTTCTTGCCAGCTGGATTCCAGGAAGGACCAAAAATCCTTTTCTGTGCAACCATTTTTGAGGGCTGAAACAGCCTGACTCTTCCTCAGTCTGTCCAGAGTGCCTGGCACACTCTGCCAAGTGACCAGACAAGACCACAATATGCAGCACAATGAGGTGGTGGAAGTAAAAGTCTAAGATTTTGGGCAAAACCTGGTTTTTGCTGGCTGATGGTTTACATTGAAGTGTCCTGTGGTGGAAGAGCTGTGTTTGTAAGAGCCATACATTGTAAAACTCTGTCCATGAGCTCAGCTGGGCTCCCAGACACAGATTTTTAAAACCAGATACTTGCATAGCCAAATTGTCATCTTTAGGGTAACTTAACAGCTCATCCTAAAAATCACTTGAAGATATAAAGATTAAGACAAATTCTGTCTGTTTCCCTTACCAGAAATATTTGCTAATTTTTAAATTATCAGTCTGTCTGCATACAGGTGTCTGTTTCTTCTCTGTTGTTTCTCCACTTAGCAAACAATTTTTGTGGTGATTCAGCTCAGTTCTTTACTGTTGGACTAGCATGTTTAAGTTAAAATATCCGAATTTTTCCTCATCAAAATTTTACAAAATTTTTACATCAAACTTTTGAAATTTTACAAAATTCAAAATCCAAATTGTGGCTTGCTCTGTGCACAGATGGGAAGGTAAATAAAATTGAAGAGGAAAACTTCTGCAGAAGAAACAGCAGTAAGAAGGGCAAATAGACATGGTGGTAAAGAAGTAAGAAATATTGCTGGTACCATTTCATTATAGAGAATAATAAACATCTTTAAACCAAGACAAGATATGCTGTGATCAGAAAGAAGGGAAGAAAATTGGTGTTTGGCTCTCTTCTCATTGCCAGAAGCCCTCAGACACTTGGTCAGACACGATGCCTTGTATTTGCATTTACTTCTAAGAGTAGCAAAACCATTCTTGTTATTGGAAAATTATTTTCTCTGGCTTTTGGGAAGGATGACTGGCTTTGAAACAGTTTCTAAAATACAAATTGGGGAACAGTCTCATAATGCATTTGATGTTTTTTTGGTTACAGCTGAGAATAGCATATGTAGTAGTTAAATGAATATAACTATTAATCACTTCAAATTATGTAACTTACCCAGACTATGTAAAAACTGCTATTTGAATTATGTTTTGCAAGTAGTGATATTGTTGACTTCACCCTGAAATCCTGTCTGGAACCTATATCTAATCCCAGGTGGAGTAATTTTGCATTCTCAGTTCTACATGCAGTAGAATGGTAATCAGAATTGTGATATCATCACCGAACTGCTTATAATGCACTGGAATATAATGATTGTAAAATCAAAACAAAATAAATCCTTGCAGGCTCCTCCAAGGAGAAATTGCTCTATATAACAAGGCAGAAAGCAACACTTCAAAACCCAGGGCACCACCCAGCCCTGCCTGTTTGAGATGGGGCCAGTGGGTTCCCCAGACAGTCACAGACTCTCTCATGCAGACACAATGCACTCCTGAGGAGGAGGAGGAGGAGGAAGGCTGATCCCTTGCTGAAATACTCCCAGGGAGGGTCATCTGAGGGGCTGCTTCTTCAAAGGAGCAAATAAGCAGCCTTGCCACACCAACTTGAAGGGAAAGCACAGCAGAGTTACCAGTTCCAAACAGTCCACAGCCTCACAATAACACAACAAAAGTCTAGTCAACAGCCTTCAAAAGAGGGTGAAGATATTCATCAAACCTGATGAGGCTCCTATTAATTAGTGTTAAGTGTTGTTACACTTTTGTTACTATTCCTATTTTGAAATTTAACTAAGAAACCTAATGGGGCTACTTCTGCAGGATGTTAATTAGATATGGCAATTCCACTTACCCATCCAGCCCCGGCACACAACACCACACATCAATATTTAATTTAATTACTGATGTTGTGGTGCAAGTCACATCTGATTTAGGAGATAAATATGCTTAATTAATAATGAGATAAAACACATACAGTATGTCACCTTTTGTCATTTGAGCTTTATTAGGTGCAGTAAAAGAAGACACACATGGACATTGGTGAGGCCATGACATGGTGCTCTGTGTCTCTGCATTATCTTTGTCCTTGGATTTACCTGAGCCCACACTGCTCTGTAAATATGACAAAGACATCTGCTGGTGTCAAAGGCACCAGCCTACACAGAGACACACTTGTGTCTTGAGTAATTCATCATTTACTCCCATTTTTCTGCATAATTAAAAAACGGAACTTTCATCTTGGATTATACGTAGCATCTATAGAAATTCACTCTATCAGGTTTGATCCCAGTATTCTCATCTGTGCTGAATGTGGCCTGGCACAGTGCAAGAACTCATTCTGCATCAGCATCCTTTGGAACTGAGCCTTCTCCCCATTGGCACTGGACATCCTCTACCCAGATCTTCCTGCAAGAGCCTGCTGAGAGTAGTGGATGTGATTGTGCCACGAGACAGAGCTCTGGAAAGTTATAAACAGAAAGGTTCCTTAGCACTTTGTAAAGCCTGAGGGGAAAGGAGGACAGACAGCCAGGCCTTGAGGCTGGGTATGATGATGAACCGTGTTAAAGCAGCTTCCAGGCAGGACTAGGTCCCCATTTCATAAAGGGCTTTGCAACAAGGACTGACAGTCAAACCTACAGTGAAATTAAAAACAAATGATGAACAGGTACCACACAACCAGTGCACCAGATCTGCTGAAGTAAAGGAAAATACTTTTGTTTATTAATTCTGTTCATTTTTGATAGAAGAACAAAGCCTCAGCAGGTCCCCCTCTGTTTGCAGTGTCCTTTCTAGGCTGTGTTTCCAGGGGTGCACAAGCTAGCACTAGAAGTTTGTGTGGGTTGAAACTTGCTGTGCAAGATCTTTACCTGGGGGCCATTTGGTTTGATGTGTTTGACAAAATTTTAAGAGCTCCTAAGTGAACTGTGCCAAACAAATAGTTTCCTAGAGGCTGAGAAGGTTTTTGAAACTTCCTTCAGGGAAAATTCCCAGTTGGCAGAAAACCTGTGAAAGCAAAAGCATCTCACAACACTGTAACACATACTGCTCTCAGATCCATTTGTGGTCCTTTTTTCTATGTTATATATAACTATTTTAGTATTAATATTGAGAATAACTAATACAATTGGAAGCTGTAGGGCTATCAGGAATGATTAGTGGAGACCATCTCAGTATGGTTTGAAAGCTTCCCTTAGAAACAAAAAGAGCCAAGAAAAAACTAAAGACTGGGAAAACCTTCAGCTGTCCAAGCCTTCCTTAAAACCCACTCATCCAAAAGAAAATACCAGAGAAGGGAAGACTCCAGTCAGTGTTTTATTGCTAATAGGCAGGGAGAAATGGAAGTGCCAGTGATTGAAAGGGGGGACTCTTCTTCAAGGATAATAAAATAGAACTGCTGTCCTTTTGAGCTCCATGACCTGCTATTGCAGGTGGTCACCATGGCTGGCACTGGGACCTGTTGGTACAAAGGATGCACTGCAGAGTTTCCAAAGGGTGTGACTGAGCTGTGGAATTCAGCTGTGCTGAGCTCACACCTTCTGTCAGCTGCCAGAAGCGGGAGAGGCATCCTGGGACCTGTTCCCTCTAATTACATTCCCTGGTCTTGACAAGTAAATGCATCCAGAACGGGAGAATGGGGGATGGAGGAATGTGTGGAACCCACAGCTCCAGCAGCCAAACTGAGCACTGAGGAGAGGTGTGTGAGGAACACCTTCCCCATGAGAACAGGAGAATGGGGGATGGAGGGATTTGTGGAACAGGAGAGTAGAGGATGGAGGAATTTGTGGAACCCACAGCTCCATCAGCCAAACTGAGCACTGAGGAGTGGTGTGTGAGGAACACTCTCCCCATGAGAACAGGAGAATGGAGGAATTTGTGGAACAGGAGAATGGAGGATGTATGGTACAGGAAAACGGGNTGGAACAGGAAAATGGGGGATGGAGGGATTTGTGGAACAGGAGAATGGAGGATGGAGGGATTTGTGAAAAAAAAGGGTGGGGGATGGAGGAATTTGTGGACAGCTCCAGCAGCCAAACAGAGCACTGAGGAGAGGTGTGTGAGGAACAACTCTCCCCATGAGACCAGCAGCCTGCATGAGTAGCTGAGAAATGTGTGGGGAATGAGAGCTAATCCTCTTGGATAGAACCTGTAATTTCCCCCAGGAGAGGAACAGTGCTACAGCTGGAAGGGCAGGTAAGAGCAGCACTGCCTCCAGCTCTGTCTGAGCATTCTGCTGGTGCAGGAACACCGAGGCCAAACATCACCAGAGTGCACAGGACACTGTGTGCTCATCTGAAGAGAGAATGGAGCATCTCTCACAGGGATTGGCTTCCAGAGAATATGGAACAGGTTGTACCAATACCATGGGAATTCCACAGGATGTGGTAGTTGTACGAGGATCAGTAGCTAAAATGAAAACATAAAATTAAATTTCGTAGCATAAAATTAAATTCTTTCAATGGAGATGCACAGGTTGAGGCTTTATCCTACTGTGTGCTTAGCAATTGCATTGATATGTGAGGCACAGGATTCCCATTCCATCTTCCTTACTGGGTGCTCTGGTAAACATTCATTTCTTCCATTTTTATTGCCATGGGAATGTTTTCTAGGTTCTCCTGTGGCAGTGTGGACTCTGTGTGCTATCAATTACACCCATGAGCTGAGTGGATTAGAAAATTGGCCACTCCTTCAACAGAGCCAAAGCCATGCAGGAAAATATTAATTTTCTTGGTTTTTCCTTCTTATTCTTCCTTCCAAATTCATACCTGTCCTCACTGAGGAACAGCTGAGAGCAGTGTGGCCCAGACAATGATTCCAGTGAGCACATGTAATACCTCTGGCACCTAAATGTGTGAAATTCCCCTCTCCCTCCTCCTCCTCCAGCTCCTCCATGGCTCTCTGTGATGGTGAAGCAGCAGCAGCCACTTAGCACAGGCAATTGAAATATTTCTCACCTGCCCAGCCTGCCTGAGCCTCTTGCCTGTGGGATATAAACTCATGTCTCCAGCTCTCCTTGTCATCCACATGCTTCCTTGAGGCTTGCTTTTGTATTAAAGTGCCTGGAACTGGTCTCAGGATTCAGAAAGGCAGCGTGTCACTGGTGACTACTAATAGCAATTACTGCAAACGAGGATATACACCTGCAAAATGGGCTGGAGCAGATTAAAGATTAAAACACTCATTTGACAAGGAAATAACAGCCACCCCATCCTTTCAGTACATACCTGTGTCTGCCTGCTGCACCTCAGAGTACCTGCCCAATATTCTCCCTGTTTTGGTTATTTATATTTGGACATGGTTTTATGAAGCCACGACTTATTTAGACCCCCTTTTTTGTGAATGAGTGGTTAAAAATTGTTTCTTCCAATGCTCATTATTTTGCACTTGTCTAAACTGGTAGGTAATGGAATTGTGTTGCAGGAGACTCACAGCTGGATGTGACAGTCAGAACCAGATGTTCACACAACAGGCCAGACACAGCTGGTTCTCTTTAGCTGGCAAGAGATGTTGAACAAGTAACTGCAGAGACAGCAAGCCTGAAAAAAATCTAAGGTAATCAAGCTAAATATGCCTGGAGTTTTAGGCCATCTGGAAGATTGCCAGAAGGCTATTTATTCTGATGTCTACACCTGCTGAATGGGAATGCTTTGTGTGAACTCAGAGCTTGAAGTAATACTGTTTCTCTCCCTTTTTCAGAACTTCACTCCCTCTAGGCAGTGTTTCTTGCTTGATAAATTGTGCTCTACAACTTAGGTTTGATGTAAAGAAAAAAACAACCAAACCTTAAACTTATTTCCTGGCTGTTGATGAGCAGAGCAGGAAAGCAGTGCAGCACTGGAGAACAGAAAGGGAGCACAGTGCCGCAGATTTCCCCTCAGAGAGTTCAAATCTGTGGGCAGTGCAATCTGCTGGATGCACTGAGAGCCACTGGAAGGATTTTCTTTGTCCCATTTCTGGTGAGCTGGGAGGGAAATTCCCACAAGCTCTTTTGGCTGCTGCTGCTGCTGCTGTGTGCACGCTCAGCTCGCTGTGCTCAGTGACAGATTGCTCCCACCAGGCCCCATCTGGCTCAGCCTCCTCCTCGCAGCCCAGCAGCACCTGCCTTGCTGTCAGCAGGAAAACTCCTGGGACTTCCATTTTACAAAAAGTTTAAAAAGTCTTGGTGGTGATAGTGGTGGTGAGCGCGCTCCTACGGTGATGAATATTTGACTGTGATGATATCTCAGTGTCAAGGGAGGATTTTTGGATTAACAGGACCAAGAAGATAAGATATAGAAGGATGGCTATCCTAAAGTTGCTGACAGGGTAGAAGTCTCTTTGAAGACACAGGTTTTTCCCAAGCTTCTGTGCCTCTGTAAGGAAATGAGAGCATCTCACACACGTGAGACACCAGTTACCTTTAGGGGTGATGCCCACTGCTCTTGGGGCTTTAGCTGATCAGAGTGACCCCAAGATACATTAGAAAGTCTCTTTTCTCAACCTGGTGGTCAAAGAAGAAGTCAGAACTCTTCAGTTCTCGTTCTCAAGGTTTCTTATCTATAATTGTTTATCTTATCTATATTGTTTCTTATCTATAAAATTCTTTCTCCTGTCCTGCCAAGGTACNCTGTTATTCTTCTTAGACTTTCGTGGCTTGCAGATCATCATATAAGGTTGGTAATTTTTTTCCATGGGTCATAATCAAAGTCACAGGTGTCTTGGGCTCTGTGCCAGGGTCTCTGAGCCCCCTGGCAATTCAGGACAGCCAGAGGGATGTCCTGAATTCTGACACACTGCCACAACAGTAAGCTCTTATAAACACACAAAAATCTGTCTTTTCTTGTATTTGATTTTTACCAATATTTCCCTGATCACTGTACTGATGCCTGCAGTATCATTCTCTGAGGAACCTCTCACACTCTCCTCAGCAGGCAGCAACACAG
>WBNQ01005649.1:0-16141 GCA_013401375.1 Spizella passerina
CCAAAGTCTGTGACCTGCAGTTTCTCCATGGGCCACAGCCCATTGCCCACTTGTGTAGAATCTGAAACTTGATTTCTCCCCAGCAATTAACAGCTTGTGCAGCTTCCAGATCGTGAAGGAAACCAAATTAACAACCCCACTCTGCACATATTGCCAACATTTTAAAAATTCTGTGCACTTACAGACACAAGAGACACAAGACAAGAGCCCAGTTATCCAAAATGTCCCTCTGAGCATTCCTTAAAGCCCAAGAGCTCCTCTGGACCATTATTATTTCATGGCTCACGTTACCTGAGAAATGGAACGTCCCCAGGAAGGTCAGTCTGGGCAGGCTGCAACTTTCTAAAGACCAAAATAAACGTTTTCTTCTCATCTCAGTGGAACAGAGTGCCTTTTCAGGAGTTTCTCTGCAGAGCTGCTCTGGGAAATCACAAATCTCTAACCTCACGTAGGGCTTGATCCCAAGGTCTAATTCTTGCCCTTTGGGAGCAACACTTTTACTGCTTGCACTCGGAAGAAATCCCAGTAAATTCTAAACTTGGCAAAGTGGCCAGGAGCTTAGAAACACTAGATCTGTGCAAATTTGTAAATACAGAAGTAAATTACTTAGATTTAAGGAATTGGGTAGAATTTATTTAGGATTATAAAAAAGCTCAATTATTTAGCACTTGCAATAGTTTTTGTTTCTAAATTAGACTACCAATTTATGGAATAAAAATACACATTTAATCTAAAATACCAGATAAAAGATACAAAAGNACACGGGTTTTAGCCAACTGATTTACAAACAAGTATTTTCAAAATTATTTTCCTGTTGTTTCTTTTGAGGAAAAAAAAAATCTCTTTTAAAGTCTCATTCATAGCAAACAAACACCACTTCTGATTTAAGAGCAACCATCTTTAATTCTCATAAATAATACTGTATTCATCATGGGTTCACATGTGAAGCTTGCTAGTGCTTTTCTCTACATGGATTTGCACATTTTGATCTTATCCCAGCAAAAACAAAGACTACTGATGCATTATGTTACCTGCATATTGCATTAATGTAGTTCTACTTATTCAAATGTCTAAGTGAGCCTGCACAGGCAGAGAAATAAATATTCCTATGAACTGTTTTTCTTCTCTTTGGTATTAGACTAGAAGAACATGTAGAAACTAGACTAGAAACATGTACATGCACATGTTTCAAAACACTGATGATACAGAATGGAAATTTTAAAGATATAACTTTATAGTCATTAATTATATAAACAGCTTGACAACAAAGGAGGTAGAAGACTGATTAAAAATGGATTCATTTTTCTTTACCAGACTGTGCTCCTCATCACACCTTACGAAATTAATATTTACCTGAAAGCAGCAAGTATTAGGCAGTTTTAATAAATAAAGAGGCCTCAGGCTCCAGTCAAAATAAATCCTCAGTAACACAAATGGAAAATCTTCCTTGGATTCCATTGGTTTCAAAAATTCACTAACAGGTCAAAATTTAGACTCAGGGTAGAAATTCTCCCTTATAACCTTTTATAAATATCCATAAAATAAAACAGAAGCTTGAAGGAAAAAATAAGATGTCTTATAATTTGTAAAGTTGGTACACTAATTATTGCAGATGAAAGTAATAAAATAGCCTGGTTCATTTTCATAAATAGGCAAATTCGCATAAACTCTGATAATCTTAGTCACAGAGAAAAATAGAGAACTTTGTATTGGTCCTGAAGTAAAGAGAAGGGAGAACATAATGTACAAAACCATGCCTGCTGCAAATACTAAATCAAAGTGATCTATGAAATAACATACACACTGAGATAGTCAGTCATGTTAATTTAAAAATATCCAATGATCTTTATACAGTAGAAATGTCTTTACTTTCAATAAAGAGAGTTAATATAGAGCTGTAATATTTTACAACTGGTAGGCACATGGCATAAATGTGTGCACTGCTGCACATACACAAGCCTTTAGGCAATGCACAGTAATTGGAGAGCAGAAAATGAATGTATGGAGTTTAGAACATGTACACTCTGAGCACCGCAGCAAAACACCCATCAGATTAAAATTTACCACCTTACTTACAAACAAGGAACTGTTTTCAAAATACATTCACGTGGTCATAATGTATTGCCTTAATCTGGGGGAGTTAACAAAACCCTTGGCGTTGCAGCACGAGTGATTTTTGGTGGTTACAAACCAAAGCCAGAGGCTGTACATAAATTTACACCACGGAAGAACCTGAACAAATACATTTAAAGCTGTATTTTAACTGCAGCATATCAAGTAAATATTATCATAACAGAAAACAGTTATTTTGAGGGAAAAGCACAGTTGCAGAAAAGAAACTTGTCAGAAGAATTATAGCCATGTGATCTGTTGTATTAACAGCACATCATGATGTACACGTGTAAAGAGAATTGGATGTTCCAATAGCTTTGGAAAGCTTTGTTTCAATACCACACCCAAAAGGACTCTTACAAGTGCAAAAAGTTGACAAGCTAATAAAAAGTTAATACATCAGGTAAAGAAGACATTGCTTCATGACCATTTGGTTGTTGTTTGATAAAACTGAAAGGTAAAACCATTCTCAATGATCCTCCACACAGTGTTTCTTTTCCCAAAGTCTGTGACCTGCAGTTTCTCCGTGGGCCACAGCCCATTGCCCACTTGTGTAGAACCTGAAACTTGATTTCTCCCCAGCAATTAACAGCTTGTGCAGCTTCCAGATTGTGAAGGAAACCAAATTAACAACCCCATTCTTTGCACATATTGCCAACATTTTAAAAATTCTGTGCACTTACAGACACAAGAGACACAAGACAAGAGCCCAGTTATCCAAAATGTCCCTCTGAGCATTCCTTAAAGCCCAAGAGCTCCTCTGGACCATTATTATTTCATGGCTCACGTTACCTGAGAAATGGAACGTCCCCAGGAAGGTCAGTCTGGGCAGGCTGCAACTTTCTAAAGACCAAAATAAACGTTTTCTTCTCATCTCAGTGGAACAGAGTGCCTTTTCAGGAGTTTCTCTGCAGAGCTGCTCTGGGAAATCACAAATCTCTAACCTCACGTAGGGCTTGATCCCAAGGTCTAATTCTTGCCCTTTGGGAGCAACACTTTTACTGCTTGCACTCGGAAGAAATCCCAGTAAATTCTAAACTTGGCAAAGTGGCCAGGAGCTTAGAAACACTAGATCTGTGCAAATTTGTAAATACAGAAGTAAATTACTTAGATTTAAGGAATTGGGTAGAATTTATTTAGGATTATAAAAAAGCTCAATTATTTAGCACTTGCAATAGTTTTTGTTTCTAAATTAGACTACCAATTTATGGAATAAAAATACACATTTAATCTAAAATACCAGATAAAGGATACAAAAGAAGAACTACCCTTATATAACTTACTAGGAATTATGTATTTAATAATAAACCAGAAACTCAAAAGAATATTTCATTAGGTAATTTAATTTAGTGTGTTCAATTTGAAACTTAACTTATGATTTATTTTTATACTGCTTTTGCTTTTACATATGAAGTCACACATACAAACAGTTCTAGCATTAAAGGCAATACCATCTTAGAAAATTATTACATTTTATGGTTATTAGTCTTATATTTTAAATAGTTTATACACTATTGAACAGCAATTACAGTAGATAATAAAGAATTGTGCAATGTCTTAAAACTGTTTAACAACCTAAAATAATTTAAATTGAAAGGAAAAAAGAAGAATTCGAAGGCGTTGGAACATTTTGGGGGAAAAAAATGTGGACCTCCAAGTTCACAAATGGGATTTTTCAATGAACATTGCAACTGAAAATTTTAAATTGGCTTTCTTTATTCTGGCAGAACGTGCAACGCTATTAGTCCTATGTGGATTATTTATTCTTTTTTTCTCTAAGATGAGATGGGTTTTGTCTTTGATGGGAGATCAGAAGGGCAAGAGCCAGGACACGTCACCCAAGGGACCCAAATCACCCAGAACAACCCTCCCACCTCCAAAGGAGATTCCCCTCCTCGGCCACAGGAGGTGTAGAGGGGAGACAAACACCTTCTGCAGCAGACTCTTGAAATAAAGCAGTATAAACTCACTTAGTCCTGTATTTCTCAGGTACCACACGAATAGAAATGGGCACCCACCTGAAGTTAGAGCTAGAGAAAACACACCTTCCCTCTGGCATCACAGGGAGGATGCTCCCCACTCCCATTCCCTGCTGCAGCCTCAGGTGGGGGATCCGGGCACTCTCCAGAACCTGGCTGCTCATCTGCTCTTCCTTGGCAACTTTTTGCTTTTTAACACATAAATTAGCCCTTTGTGACCACACAACATGGGAAGATCACGTCCCTTGAGCAGGTGACTCTGTAATCACAGTGGCCAGATGTTGTTTGCCACAGTTTTGATGTGATATTATACTAAAACTTGCAATATCCATACAAGTAAGTTCTTGCAATATCCATACAGGTAAGTCCTAATGCTATCGATGCAGAAAATAAGATCCAGGTATATGTTATAAGATATAGCATTACTTTATGCCTTTAGCTATTAATATGCAATGTCTATTAATAATGCTTAAAATTCACTATTCTTTCAGTTCGACTTTATATGATTTTTTTATTATAGTATATAAAAAGGTGAAAAGAAGTAATTAATGGGGAGAGCCTACCTACCTTTTCTTATGGAGGGCCTACTTCTAGCACTAACCTTCATGCTGCAAATCCTTGGCTTCACTCACATGATAACACTTCATTTTAACTCAAAGGGATGGCTCTACCTCAGAATGACTTCTGCTTTTATTCTGGACCGTCACAGGCATGGCTCTGATACACCTCATGCTAAAAGCAAATGAGGAGATTTCATCAGCTAAAGCTGGGTGAGGTCTGACAACAATGAAAAGGCTGCAGAGGTAGGGAGAAGTCTCTGAAACACAGTTAGAAACAATGGCAGTATATTATTACTTCAATTAATCTCTACTCTGTGGTATTCTATCATCTTTAGTGTAATGCTGCTGGAAAGAAGGGGTGGTGAAGTGAGGTAAGAATTTGTATCAAACCCTGGTGGGTTTCCTGATGTCCCCTTCATGCTGCTGTGTTCTTGCTGCCTTCACACGCTGCCCAGCAGCCAGGACCTCTCTGCTGGGTGGAACCAAGGCTCTACCCTTCCACGACAAGCAATATTCCCTCCAAGCCAAACTGCTGTCAATATTGGCCTTTCTTCCCCTTCCATCACCAGCATTGTGTTTGTAAAATTGCCTTTCTGTGGTTTGGTAGAGAAGGGATCAGCTCCACCAGTCAGCAGTGTGTGCACACAGTACAAGTGGGCAAAATTTGTCACGGTGACATCAAGCTGCTAACACAAACACATCTATTACCCTTTCTCTCTGGCTTGGTGAGACAGCTGCCCTCGAGGTATTGGCCTCTGAGCCTCCCTGATAAATCACTGGTGTGTAGGAAACCTGGTTATCCCAGCATAGCAGGGGCAGAGGATGCTATCCAGCTGCAAGAGGACATGGAAGAACAACATCCGTGAGGCTTATAATGAAAGATTTTTGATATGCTTAAGTAGTTAACAAAAATTTATTGCAAGAGATAGTTTGTCACTAGATTTACAGTTTCAGAGAACATAGTACAAAACATAGTGCATCAGCTTTGTCTAAACATTAAATAGGTGCAAATACACAAAGATAAAAAAACGAAAAAGTGAATACTTTACAACATAAGTTATAGAACTATAAATATATTTTATATACATTATACATATTCTAAGACATGATTTTCACATATATATAGTTCATAATTAGTATCAGACTATTCAGTGCTTTAGTAATAGTGTAGGTCTCAATGTTTCTTGCATCGTTATACTTACAGTAAATGCTTCCCGAGGAGCGAGGAATTTTAACCAGTTTAAGAAACAGCAGTTTGGGTGAAGGCCTTTTTTTCTTTTTTTTTTTTTAATTTCGTGTCCTAGAAGAGCGGCTGCAGGGGGATGACAGCGGGGTGCGGGGCCAGCAGCGAGGGGAAGCCGGCGGGGTGCGGCAGCGGCGGGAAGGGCAGCGGCGCAGGCGGCAGCACGGCGGGCGGCAGCAGCGGCAGCGGCGGCGGCGCCACCAGCGCGGCCTGGCCTGCTGGGGACACGGCCAGCTGGGCCAAGGGCTGGGCTCTGGACAGGCCTGGCACCTGCGACAGGAACTGCTGGTGCGGCTGCAGCACCTTGAGCACCCCGGCGTGATGCTGCAGCACCGTGTGGTGGATGGTGGTCACCGAGCTGGAGCGCAGCGGTGGCGGTGGCAGCGGTGGCAGGGCTGGTGGGGCCAGGGCGAACTTCACCTTGGCCGACAGCACGTTCTGAGGCACCATCTGCTGAGGGTAGGCCTCCGAGGGGAGCTCCTTGAACTTCTCCGGGCTGTCGGGAGGGAAGAGCAGGGCCTGGTCGGGCAGGGGGAAGGGGGCTATGAGCTGCTCGGTGGTTAGGAAGGTGTGGGTGTTGAGGTGTGCTTCTTTGAATGGCAAGGGAGGGGGGCTGCTGAATATGCCAGGATTGCACTGCAGCCATTCGCCGGCCACCTCACCCATCTTCTCGTGCGGGAGAGAGTCGGCCAGCTCGTAATGGCAAAGATAGGATTTGGGAGGAGTTTGTTCCAAGTGTCTGTTGGGGACGGGAAGCTTGTAACGAGCTGGGTTTTCGCGGCTGTTGACATTTTCCTTTTTCTTTCCCTCTTGGGGAGCACCCTGTTTGACAGCAGCCGCTGGAGCACTGTGCTGGGGGGCAGCAGGAGCAGCAGAAGTTGTGATGGTGCCATCGGGAAGCGTGGATGGTGCACTCTCCATCACTGCACACGCCGTCGCTTTATCATCTTCCACCACCTGCGGGTCAGCACTTTCCAGGAGAGCCTTGCTCTCCTCCAGCTCCATTGTTTCATCCTTGTCTTTTGTATCATCATCTCTGGGAGCTGCATTAGTTTCCTCTAGATTGTCTTGAGTAGGTAAGTCCCCCAAAATATTTACCGTAGAACTGGCAGAATTTTCTTTGGAAGATTCAGAGGTCTCACTTTTTGTGTTCCTGTCGAGGAAAACATGATGGATCCTTGCCTTTCTTTTCCTGCGTTTCCCTTTTGCCTTGTGGTGGGCACCTAAAGCATGTCCTTGCCTTAGGTATTCCTCTGCTGATAATGCCTGTCCACAGGAGCTTTCATCCGAGGAAGAGGAGTAGGAATAGGTGTGCTGCCTCCGCTTGCGGTGCGGCTTCTCGGGCTCTTCTGTCAGAACACTGCAACCCCTCTTTGTGGGCTGATTTTGGCTCGGCCCCTTCTCCTCACTGCACTGTCCCAAACATTTATGCTCTGGGCTACAGCTTGGCCTCCTGATTTTCCATCTGCAGCAGGTTTTGGAGTGCCTTAGGCTGTGCCTCCTGGAGCTCAGCTGCTTGGCCTGCCTCCGGGAGCTGCCTTTGCTCTTCCTGTGTGCTCCCTTACAGCCGTGGTGGTGATGGGTGCTGCTTTTTGCACTCCAAAAGTCACACCAGCCCCTGTCCCAGTGTACGTGATCTGAGGCAGACACGACTCTCTTAGGACCATTTTCAATGCTGAATTTTGGCTGTGACTGCTGCACCTCGCCTGCAGTTAACCAGATATTTCCTGCATCATGCCTGCACTTCTCTGCGTTGTTTTGAAGGTGCTGATATTTATTTTCATCTCTGTAAGTAACTTCTTTTTCAGTTACTGGAGACATCTCCATTTCTGCTACTGCTGTGTCTCCACAGTGATGATAATGACAGTGACATAATTTTCTTCTCCTTTTCCGTTTTCTGCTTTTGTGAAGCCATTTTTCATGGCCTTCTTTGATCCAGACTTTGTTGTATTTCTCATCTATCACAGTGTTTTGTCGTAAGGGGTTATGAGATATGTGATACTTTTCTATTTTTCTAATCCTGAATGACTCATCCAAGGACACTTTGTTTTGATTTTTTGCAAGGTCACAATTTCTGAAGAGGGAAACATCACTTAACAGGGGTATTGTATAGTCGCACACATTTTTATTCACTTCTACTTCGTAATCACCACACTCTGAAGTAGGTCTTTTTGTAAAATCTGAGACTAAGGTATGATCAGATTCAGTTTTATGGTGCAAATGAGGTATGTTTGGTTGATGCTTGGGCTTTTCTTGGCTTTCACTTGCTCTTGATGACTTAAAATCAAAATATAAAGGATTACAGCTATAAGAAATTGATGGGTCTGTACTTGTATAAATTAACATTTCTGATGGCCACTGAAGAACATTTGATCCATATTTGCTGAGTACAGGAACAAAGGGCTGACATGGTCTTTTGTACACATCTGGTTTGCTCTTTGGGGCTCCACTGCCTTCTTCAGATGGTGATGGAGCTGCTGCATCAGCCCCCAGAGTTTTTATTTCACTTTCAGCTGCAGGTGCATCCCTGTTCCCATCATTACAGTTTTCCTCTGCAGCATCCTGCAGAGAGGAGCAATCCTCCACCAGTTCCTGCTCAGGAGCTCTGTTTGCCTGCAGCTCTGGGGACGGGGGCAGGACCTGGGCACTGTCTGCAGCCAGGGCCAGCCTTTGGTCCCCTAATTCAGCCACGCTCACATCCACACCGTGGCCACCCGTGTCTGGGGACACCAGCTGCTTTGAGTGGGGCATGGCAGGAGGCAAGGCTGGGCTCTCCAGCACCCTGCTCCCTTCACTGGACAGCTCCTTGGACTCCTGAGCTTCAGGAGCCTCTGCTGTGTCCGTGCATTTCTCCACCAGTGGGTAAGAGCAGGTGTGTTTCTCCTCAGGGCACACAGCTATTTCTGCTGCTGCTGCCGAAGGAGACTGAAGGCTGCACGTTCCTGGAACAAACCTACTCCTTCTGCTAAATCCATGCTCCATGGAGGCATCTTCATTAAACTCATAGAAAACAGCAGCTGAAGACTCCAGTTTGACTGCTGCTTTCTTAGGAAAAGCAAAGGAGAACCCCACTCTGTGTCCTTGAGCTCCTTGAAGCTGCTCTCCGCATTTGTTAGGGTCGGATTGGTGACCTCCTGCATCTCCAGGAGAGGGAGAAACTACAGAAGCAATGTCCTTGCAGTTCTGTGCATCGTGCATCAGCGTGCAGCTGAAGTCCTGGCTCTTGGCAGAATCCGTGGCAGCACCTCTGGGGACATCACTGCAGTCATCTCGCACAGTCACCGTGGTGGATTTGAACATGGGGCCGCTCCCAGGAGCGCTAGGAAGGAAAATAAAACTTTGGGTCAATAATGTTCAGAAAACTGGTGACAGAAACACAGTGTTATGTTGGTATTTAAGGGAGCTTTTCAAGGAAAGAGGAAGACTCTGTAGATGTGTGCATTTAGACTACAAAAAAAATGCCATCTTTTATAATAAAGATCAGTTGGCTAGTAGTAAAAAATAGGATGAGTAAATATTATGCTCCCAGCTCCCTCATGTGAAGTTATCAGCTGAAGGACTAACATCCCTACAAAGTAGTTAACTTTTCCTAGACACACTGGCTGGCCAAAGAAGAAACTGTCTGTCTCCACAAAAATCTTGCTTCTCCTCCCAGCAGACCACCCTGGTGACAACACTTTTACTACAGATTGCAGTTTTACATTCCTTCATGCTACGAAATACATGAAAGCAGAGGGTGCTTCATAGAGCACTTCCCACATAGTCATCATTCCAGAGACTGCTGCTCTGCCCACAGGCAATCCCCCAGCAGCTCCCATCCTATTTGGGTCTGTGCACAGACCCAACCATCACCACCTCAGCAATTTCTTTCATGGAGAAATAAAACTGGGGAGAGGATTTCAGCTGGCAGAAGTAAATAAGTGATTCATCCCTCTTGAGAAAAAAATTTATCACTGTCTACTTCTGTTCTTCATTTCATGTCCTCTTCCCATCTGTTCTATTTGACTTAATAGGAAGCACAGAGAAGAGGGAAAAGTGTTTAAGCTGACAATTTTCCAGGATCCACAGAAGCTGCTCAGCACTAGGAGTAATGGGCCTATGTTAAAACCATTTGTTTGTTTGTTTTAGCCAAATCACTCTGTGTTACAGTGCAGAGCAATACTCACTGATGAGTCACTGGTAAAACTTTCAAGAGTCATTTAAGACCCCAAGAAATGCTGAGATGAAGAATAATGTCTTTACCCTGTCAGGTCTAGAAATTAAGGTAGAGGTTTTATGAGAAAGGAATTCCTCATGAGAATTCCTGCCTTGCCCAGTTCTTTATAAATTTGAAATATATATAAAACCCACACAGAAATCCTTTCTTTCACAGAATAAAATGGTGACTTCTACAAAAACAGCCTAGAAAATGCCAGTTTAAAAAATCCTGTGCGTCTGTCCATGTCACACCTCTAAGGATGCAAAGTGGTAGCAAATAGCAATTATGAGATAGATAAATTAGGCTCAGAAAAAAAATTCTCCTTCAGGAACTAGCAAAAGGATATTAAAAAAAACCCCAACAAATAATACAGAAACAACAAAGCCTTGCAAAATCTGTGCTTCACTAGCATGGAAAAGGAAAATAGCAATTATTCTTTCCTCTTTCTCATGCAATATGCAAAATGCAAGTTTTGGATCATGTTTAGGGGGAATGATATCTGACATACTCAAGTATAAAACATGAAGAGTTGAAACACTCATGGAGGAGAAAGAGTCTCCACATGAGTTATCACAGGAAGATTGAGAAGTTAGGTGTTGAGCTTTTCCTGTCAAACAGACCCCACAACATTCATGTCACATCCACTGCTCATTCAGATTTTGTTTCAGGACACTGCCCACCATCCAAGCTAGGGACAAAGAGAATATTTCTGAACACGAGCTGCAGCTTGGTTGGACTTCTCTGTTAGTTCATCCTGGGGGAGTGAAGGCTGAATAAAGGGAAAACATTTGCACATAAGCATCTACATTTTTTCTTTCTTTTCTTCTCCAGAGATTACACTGTGACAAGTACATATATCTTCAGTGGCTTATCAGTGTCAGAACTGTGTCATATTTTTGAGAATTCAGCCACAACAAGAAAGCTCAACCCTAATTTCAACAGTTTGCCTAGATACAATACTAAAAATGCACGAGTAGCAAGGAGTCACTTTTGCAGAGGGAGGTAAACACTCTGCTGAGCAGGGGAAAAAGAAGCATTTACCTTCTAATATAAAAAATCTGGCTATTGAGATCTAAAGCTAGGTTTCTGGATGCTTTCCCAGGCGAGCATTTTGAAAACTAAATCGCAGAGATCTGTTACATCCTAGAGAGACAGACTGTGTTCCTCACCTCATCAATGAAGTAGTGTCAGCCTGCAAATGCATGACCTAGTTCACTCAGCTTTCAACCAAAGTGCCTGGTTTTATGAAATATATATGAAACACATCTTTTTTTAAACTAAAAATATGTGTCATTTTAGCTCAGCTGAAAAAGCAGTGTTAAACATTCATTCCTGCACACAGTGTGAATCAAATACCGAGCACAGAATGCTTCCAAAACGCCCTAAAAACTCATGTGTGTGGCTACAGCCAAGGGGCTCCTGCATCCCACAGCACCAGCAAACAGCGGAGGGCTAATTTAAAAGTAATTTTGCTGTTTGAGCAGCTATGGACTTACCAGGTTCTCTCTTTCCTTAGCTCAGCTAGCTTGTGCAAACGTTGAAGGGCTTTCTCCTGTTTTCTTTCATCTTTTCGTGACTTAGATGCTACATTTCGAGCAAACTCCCTCTGCTTCAGCTCCTTCAGCCTCTGCAAGAAACAGCCACATAAATGCACATAAAAACCCCTGGGATGAGAAACATTTTCATGGCTCTTACTTGCTGGTAAGTGCCCACAGCATGAATTATTCTGAACCCAACCATTCAACAAATTTAAGGATTTCGAGGGAATAACCAAAATACCTAGAGGTGCTAGAGACAGGTTAGCCAGGCTAGAGACAGAATAGCAAATTTTACTGAAGCTTTTGTGATGATATAGATCAGCCTCAGTAGGGTGAGGCAGAGTTCACCCAGAATTTTGTTCATGATTCCTCCCCAAAACATTCCCCACAATTTTTGAGATTTCAATAAAAAACAAGACCAATCCAGATATTTTTCTGCAAAGCCTCTCAAAAGCCTGCTGATCCCCAGATGACGTTAAATCTGGAATTTTTCTGCCCAAGATGCTGGGCATGGCACCTGTCACTGCTGCTCTGTGGAAGCTCTCCAAGCTCTTCCCTTCTTCAGGGACCTTCAAGCTCTTCCCTTCAGTTCACCACGGTCCCTCTGGCCCTGCCATCACCATGCCAACACCTGCAGAGCTCCTGAGAACTCCTGTCCTGCCATCCCAGGCATTATTGGAGCTGTTAAAGGGTCCTGACCCAGCAGGGATCTCCAGGGGATGTAATGACAGAGAAGTGTTGTGCTCTGAAATGGGGAGATTGTCCCTTTGAAGGAGCCTGTGTCTCCTGCTCTCATCATTTTCATGTCTGACACAGCAGTTGTACAGATACCAGGGAGAAATCCAGGATCTCATGGGGTTTTATCTCCAGCCTGCTTCTTTGGAGGGAAATGGAAGTGCTCAGCTCTGATTCTCCACACAAAAAGGGAATCTCATTTTCTTTACATCACAGAAGGACAATATGCAGGGCCTCCCTGTTCTTCATGTCAGCAAAATGTGTTCCAGTAGGTCCCAAATCCCCCTGGTCCTCAGTGTGCCCTGATTAGGGCTCACAGTCTGAAGGCATCATCTTACAAAACCATCATCTTACAAAACCATCATCTCACAATCCTGGGAAGAGCCCAGTAACTTGCCACCCCCTTTAAGTGTCGAGGGCTAATGACTGGCCATAAACAGTGGCCACAGTGATTTGTAGAAGCAAAAACTCTAACTTCAAATTAAGAGCTTTTGTCACCACTGCTGGCACACATAATAGATACACACAATAGAGTTTGCAAACCCTGTCAGCAGTGTCCTGCTCCTTCTCAACTCTTTTCATTTCACCCTTTTGTGAATTTTTCTTTCCCCTATTCACAGAAAAACACCTCACACATACCAGCTGGCTCTAGGTGACACATGGCTTAGTTGTAGGTGGTTCTGCAAGGGGCAGGCAGTTGGACTCCATGATCCTTATGGGGCCAACNTTTAGTTTTAATATAATATAAACCATAAAATAATAAATCAGCCTTCTGAAACATGGAGTCAGATCCTCATCTCTTCCCTCATCCTCAGACCCCTGTGAACACAGTCACACCAACCCATAAGGATCATCCATATCTTGAGATATTTCAGGAGTCAGTCACATACTGAATTAGTCTTTGACATTTTGGGTGATGGTAACACTACTTGGGCAGTCCATTCAATTCAAGCCAAGTCCATCCATTCCAGCCAAGAAATAAATATGGAGAAACATGCAGAGAAAACAAACTTGCAGAAAAAATGACTGCCACTCTCTATGTTCAAGTTTTGTATTCTTTTCCAGATGCCTGGATATCCTTGATAGATAGAGAAAAATAATCTGAAATGTAGTCACATCTTCCACCATTTATATTTTCTAAATATCAAAATTTTCTACTGATAAAATTTTTTTTTATTGTCCCAATACATTTTAAGGTTATAAGTACACTCAAAACTAGATATAGGATATCTGTTTTTCCCAGAAAAAGAGTATTTGAAGCATGGAGCATCTTTGTTGAACACATCTTACCCTTGTGCTCCCCTGTTTTCCTAGACAGCATGATACTGACCCTGCCTCCCACCAGCCACTCATGAAACCTCAAGTGTTTCATTTCATAGGAAACTTCTGAGTACTCAAAACACAAGAGAAGAGATGAAATTTGCTCCTTCTCCTCCTCACCTCCAGCCCTTGGCACATAAAGAGAGGATTTAATTGCATTTTGTGGAGCTCAATATTTTTTCAGTGTTTTTTTCCCCTCCAGTGCTAAAGAAAGAAGTAAGTGAGAAGCAAGGGAACAAAAGGAAGACAATAGGGTGCTGTCTCACACAGTTAAAAAGGAGAAGCTGAGGTGTATACAAATCCATAATCACCTCCCAGCTGCAGTACTTTTCTGTAATTACTGGGATGATTATAATTACTGATTTGAGTCTGACCAGATTCTGAACCTTTTAGTCTTACTGCTAAGTTAGCAGCACTCCATGCCTGCTCTCAGTTTTAAAGAAATTAAATTGTTCTCCTCGGATGGCTGCAAGTAGGCGTGGCACAAGTTTCGTGTGCTCAGCCTTTGCCTGCTCTTCTCTTCTGGATGAGATAAGCTCATACTTTACCATATCAATTAATAAATTGATTGCTGCTTGAATATTGGCCTAGTCAAGCTTCTTATTTATAACATGGAGAACCCAGAGCTCCCCTTCTGCCAGACCTCCTGGCAAATACACCCTCCCTTTCCCCTTTCCTGCACACAAAACTGCTCTTTGGGCTTTGTTTCTTTTCTTCTCACAACTGGTATCTCAGTCTTTCATGGAGTGCTTTAGCAATCTGCAAAGATTATACCTTGGCAATTCCTGAGGTCTTTATTCATGTCTAAGTAAAATTCTTCCTAGTTCTAAACCGCAAGACGTGCACCCGGTGTTCCAAAAAAAAAAAGTTATTTGCTTTAAATAAAAGATCACCTAAATTAGTAACTGCATCCCCTCCATTTTTTTCTTTTTTTGATACTGTAGCTATTTTCTACTTTGGTTCTTTTAGCCCTGTGATGAACTATCACCTGCATTCCCTTACTGCACTCAGTCATGCTCAGGACTGCTGGCACTGCATTTATGCTGCCCTCAGTTGGGCAAAATCGTTGGTTTCACCAAAATTTTGCAAATGAAAATGAGACATTACCCAATCATACCATTAGTCCATGCATTCTTACCATGAGAGGGATCCCCCTAAAGTTGTTCAAAGTAAATAGCAGCAATAGAAAAACATGTGTGACTTGTTCCTATAAACCACCTTTTCCTTATCATTTTTCTGCCTTTGCATGTGGCAGAGCAGCTCACTAATGCTAACTTCAATAGCAGTTTAATGCCTGTTATGCTTGGATTTTTCCATGGATCAGTAGGCCAATAATTAACAGCCAGGGATACTGCATTGAATTCCCTCCTGCCTTTTCCCCTGCTTACAAAGCAGCTCAAAAACGTGTGTGACCCAGCCAGCAGAGTTCAACCAGCAGTGCACAATGAATAATTAAATGACATTTCTCCAGGAGACCTAAATGCCTTCATCATTATCCTGATACTGTGCATTGCCACGTTAGAGGTGCAGAGCACGGAGCCCTCGGCTTGCAAATGACTTTGCCCAGCCTGAAGGGATGGGAAGCCTGACCCTGATTCTCCAGCCTTGTAATGTGCTCCTGCAGCTGGGCTGCCTTCCCTGGGGCAGCAGCTGGATTATTCTAGCAAATCTAACTGTAACACAGGGCCTGAACAGAAATATTCCAGCTATTGCTAAAAGGCTCAGCCAGGTATCTTAGTGCACACCCGTGCTGGGCTGAGGCTTGCCAGTCCAGATGGAACGCAAGAATTTCACAGAATCCTGTGTACCTGTGCATGGATCAAACTATCCAAGAGGTGGCCACAGGAGCTCCAAATGCAGGTGTGGCTGCACTTCTCAAGGAGGACAAGTGTAAGAAAAATCAAGGGAATCCTAAGATCATGGGATTTCCAACAGGATCCCATTCATGGTCCCTTCACCCCTGTCTTCCCCATTTACCACTTTGAACAGTTCATTTCAGCACACTGCTTTTCAAAAAAGTTTACTAATTCTGGATTTCCTAATTCTGGGTTTCCTAATTTTCCTTTGAATTTTATAATAGAGAAACCACAAGCCAAGATTCTGCTGCCAAAGCCAGGGGCCTGAAAATCCTACCCTGGATCAAGTCCTCTCAAAACCAAAAACACATTATGGCATTAAAAGCACTTTTTATATCATTATTACAAGCCTTATGCCCCCCCTAAAAACTGGCTATTGGCTTTTTTTTTTTATTTAAACTCAAGATTTAAACATGGTAGCAATAATCCTTTAAACTAATGGACGTCCAAAACACAGAGAAAGGCATTAATTAATAAATTGACCCAGGACAGCAAAAGCACATAAAGGCTGAATAGTGAAACCCAATGCATATGAATATTAGGTCATTAAGGTGATAAAATGAAGGGGAGGAAAAAACCTCAGACTTATATATATATATA
>WBNQ01005649.1:17741-38137 GCA_013401375.1 Spizella passerina
CCTCCAGCCCTGCACAAATTCCAGAATTAAACGTCAAAACCCCATTTACCTGATCCTGTCTCCACTCCTTCCCAAACACCATTTGTAGGATTTCTCTGCAGGAGTCACCTCCTCACATTAATCAGCTTATGGACCACACTGGCCACTCACTTTGCTTTTCAGAGGCCTTTTAAAAATAAAATTAATCTATTGCTGGCTTAGAAATTATTTCCATTTTGTTCCAAGTTAGGAGCTGATTCTGCATGCCTCTGCCTGTTTGCATCCCATGTTGAGCTGCAAAATTTAAAACTTTTCCTAAATACCAAGAACCAAACAACTCTGCAACAGAACCCCATTGTAAATGATGAGATGATAAGCCCTCCAGATGACAACAAAAAACATAAAGGCTCTGAATAATCCTTTTCCCCTCATATTTCTACCACAGATTGCAGCCATTCCCTGCTGATGGTCTTTTAATATCAGAAGAAATCTAACACACACATGGTTATATGCAGGATTTAAAAACAGCAAGTCCTTGGAGCCCAAAAGGTTGATTCAGTAGATGTGAAACTGCTCTTTTTCTAGCAAAAAAGATGTCATGAGCATCATCCCAGACTGGGAAGGAAGTGGGGATAAATTCAGAGGGAAGGAAGGTTGCTGTTGCTTTACTCATCCATCATGGGCCTGATGAGAAAATGAGATTCTTCATGACTCAGAAGATTTTTCACTGACTTCAAATGAATTGATGTGATGCAAATTTTCTCAAACTACTCTAAGTTGCTCATGAGCACACTTTTAAGATACACAGTAGTACACTTTGTTGTGCAGTCTGCAAAAGAGTTCCATTTAAAACCTACATAAAAAATACATGCATTATGTTATACAGATACAACTGAAAATTCATATTGATCCTTTCTAATTTTCTAATATAAAGACTGAAATTAATTTTTCATGAAACATAATTAGTTTTTGAGACTACACACTTGTGTTGAAGCATCTTGTGGAGTGTCTCAAGTTAGATTTTCCTACCTAACTTTATGGGGGAAAAAAAATAAATTACTCTTGAGCTTAAAATGAAAAGCAAAACCTAATGAAAACATTACTGCTTCAGAATCATGAGGAAAATCAGAACATTAAATATTTTTCACAGTTGCACCTGTAAGATACATGAAAGCTAGTTATCCTTGATGAATATCTCACTAATTACTCCTGATTATGTAACTGCAAAAGATGTACAAGGGAGCAATAGAAAGGAAAAAGAAATTTCTTCACTCTTTTTCTTTTCTTTCTCAAATTATCTGCCAGAAACAAACACATGCTTCATTATGGGATGATTAATGCTCTTCCCAGCACAAGGAGCCTCCCTTGGTTTGACTCCCTTCTGGTGCCTGAGCCTTTCTGCTCCTCTCCAGCATCCCCTGCTGCAGGGTGCAGATAGCACTCTGACAAATAACAGGTTATGAAGCATAAATTAACACCTCTGCTGCTTTTGTTTTAACATAACTGTGCTTTTCTGAAGTTGACTTAATGGCTGCAGTGTTGCCATTGTGCAAAAACATTGTTTTAAGCCTGCAGAACTGCTGAGCCTTGCACACTGAATATTTCACTGTGATAGCTGCTAACCACGTGTGTAACAGCAGCCTGGGCTTACTGCGAGCTGCAGGGTATTTTTTTGTTAGCTTCAGCAGAAATCAGCTGAATATTCCATAAATATTAAGGACACACAAAGGAAACAACAGAGAAGTACAGAATTAGCATCTCACCTATCAAAATAATTCTACCAGATAATGAAAAGAGCATGAAGCTGACACAGGCTTTCTACATCTGGAAAGTGGTTACAGAGTCTGTGGTTTAAAAGTGTTTATTTTAATAATTCTAGGCCTGATTATACTTCTCTTGAAGTCAGTGGGGAAACTACTGCTGAGCTCATGGGGAGAAGAGGTTTCAAATTCACCATGAAAGTTTCCAGCAACACTTAAGAAAGCTTCCTTAGTCACGAAGATTAAATACAAGATTGGTACACATCATTTCTTTAAGGGTCACTTCCCAGTTGACTCTCCTCCTCATGCCATTTAGGGGATGCTAATAAAAAACAAACAAAAAACCAAACCAAAACCACATGAAATGTTGTAAATCCTGACAAGAGATGTTTATTTATGTTAGAGAAAAGGGCTTAACTCCACCTTTCCCCAGGTGGCTGCAAGTGTGGAGTGCCCTGAGCAGACATAGCTCCTCTTCCTCTTCAGCTCTGGAGGGACAAACCAGCATGGATCATTTCAGACATCAGGTGCCATTCCCATGTCCCACCATCCCAATGATCTGGTAAAATGATCCACCACTATTCCTGTCACTCCAGCAGCAAAGTTTATGCATCTAGAATAACCTTTCTGAGCATTGCATATCCAATATTTTCTAATTTGACTTTACTGCAACCAAAATATTGATTCAAGGAGGCCACTGCTTCCTGATATCTTCCTGATATCTCATTCACCAGTCACTGAATGAGAAATAATGATTTGTTTTTTTTTTTTTTTCTGGCCAGTTACAATTTTCTATGCATAAATACTGACAGCTCCACAACATTTCTTCTCTAGTCTATCCAGAGAGCTCTGAGCTAATGGAAAAAATCCCTGTCTGATCAGCATTCATATTCCTTAAGCCATTTCACAGGAGCAGCCACTTCTTCACCAAGAGGAAGGTCACCTCTACACCTCTTTGGAGAGGGAAAATTGGATTTCCCTTCAGAATGGCTCTGCAGTGGGATTAGGTTCCAAAATGGATACTCCCATCAGCACACAAGATTGGATGGCTCAGCTGCTAAAGCTGCTTTTTTGCTCATTTTGGAGACCACTTTGCTGTTTTCTGCATGAATAATGCACTTGGCACCTCTGAGTTCTTTGAGACTCCATCCAGCAGCTCTTCACTGCAGAGCCCTCCAGCACCTACCAGTGTCCACTGGCATTTATCAGCTTTCCAGAGTGGTCACTGTGCCTGCAGCACTGAAATTCTCTGCAGGATCCTGCTGCCATCCTGACTCTTACTCCATTCCTTGCTGCAGGAGGACACAATACCCTTTCTACAAGCAAATTAAAAATTGATAGCAGATATTTTCAGTCTGTGTTTTCTAGTTTCAGCCTCTTTGGTCACTGACATTTTAGGAAAGTCTGCCACAGAGACTGAAATGAACCTACCAAACCTTAAATCTTGCTAATCTCCACAATGTGCACATTGACCAAAAAATGAGGAATTAATATTTACATTTAGGTCTTCTAAAGGTTATTTCCCATAACCCTTGAAGGATACACTAATGACTGATGGGCTGAAGGAGACACATGAATTCCCCCAAAGTGAGCTCTTTATTTTAGTTCTTCATGTCAGAGCTAAATCACAATCCTTTTATCAGACCAATTTTATGTTGGACCACTGAGCCATTCAAAACGTCTGCTCACAAATTGCTCCTCAGCAGCAGCAAGATCTGGTCCTTGCCACCATTATCCCAGGACCATGACAAGCTTCCTCAAAGAACATAAATCTGACCAATGGAAACTGAGACAAGAAAGAAGCTTTGCAAATTTTGACACATCTCAGCCACAGCAAAGTGGCACAGACAAAATCTTAGTAATCCTTAAGCCAACCTGTAATACCATACACACAGAGCCCTTGGAGGGAAACTATAACAGAAAAAAAGATTACAGATTGCAGAAAAAAAACCTTAAAAATAAAGGCTGCATCTTGCAAGGCAAGATCAATTAATGTCAGGATTTCATATATGTTTTCAGTTTCAGTGATGCAGATGAAGTGTGTTGGAAAGCAACCCTGTAAAAATACCACTCACATTAGCATGAAAAAAAATATTAAAAAAAAGGTGTTGGGCCAGCAAGTCTGTATTTATGTGTGTCTTTTACTGCCCCAGTGCTTCTGCAGAGTGAAATGTTAGCAACTGCAGAGCAGGGATGTGTGCACCACCATGCTATGTTAATAAAGTGCTCCTTTAATTATCAGTAAAGCACAGCTTGGAGGCTGCTGAGGGAAAGCAGGGCTGTAACAGACTGTGACAGAGACTCCCAAAAGGACCAGCACAAGTTCACAGCAGGGGCCTTGAGTGTGGAAGGAACGGGATGGCAGCAGGGTCCCAGAGCTATAAACAACTCACTAATGCTACACTGCTGCTTGCTACAGGAATGCAAGTTTAAAATATGGATAGAAGTGATTTCAGGCATAAAAAGGAAATGAAGCCATGGTGAGGCCACATGCAGAGTGCTCTGTCCCATTTCTGGGCTCCTCAGACGAGGCAGACATGGAGCTCCTGGAGCAGGTCCAGTGCAGGGTGACAGAGATGATGGAGGGACTGGAGCATCTCTCCTGAGGTGAGGCTGAGGGAGCTGGGGTGCTCAGCCTTCCCTTGAGACAAGGAGCAGCCTCATCCCTGTCTGCAGGGATGTGTGAGGGGATGGAGCAGGCTCTGCTTGGGCCACTCCAGAAGTTGGACCAGATGGGCCCACTGTGGCCCTTTCCAACCTCACCCAATCTGGGATCCTGTGAAATAGCCTCCAACATACGTAAAAATTATTATAAATAGCAAATTTTACTTTCTGGCAATTATCATGAAGCAGTGGATAAATATCAACTGAGTGGAGCATGCATTTGTGCAAGTAAACACATTAAAACGTCCCCAAATAGACCTGAGAGAGGAGAAAGAAACCATCAACATTAGCTTCACCTTCTTCCTGGCACAGAGGGGACCAACATCACACCCCCCCACATGAAGAACTCACATTGCTGACAACTTGTAATGACACCTCCCTTTTCTTCTTCAGGAGGACTATTAACACCAGAAAAGAATCAGGCACTAGAGAGCTTATTATATCTGTATCATTATCAGCAATGAGCCCTTATAATTAGATGATCTGGACTGTAAGTGCCTGTATGATCATAATTGGTCTAATAATAATTCTTTCTGTGAGGCTGTTAGGACTTCTGTTGAAGCTAAACTAACAAATTCCTGGCTCTGCATGCTGGGGGTGTTTCTTTCACCCCCATAAGTGCAGGAGGTTTTTGGTTGGGTACCCCAGCCTTGAGGAACACAGGGCAGAGCTGATGATGGCTACAGCAGGTCCAGCTTTCTGTTCCAATACAACCCAGAAGGAATTCATTGCAATGTTTCTCTACCTCAGTCAGATATGAGCCTATCAGGAGATAATTTGCCCTTCATTAAGAATCACCAGGAAATTACGAAAAACAATAATTAACTAATAACGTAAAGCTCATTACTCAACAGAAACGTGCCCAAATCTCAGCCCTAAAGGCAGAAAGCAATTCCTAAGGAAAACTGACATTAACCTGTTGTTCCTTTTCTTTGCAGCAAGGATAGAAATCCATCCACTTGCATGATACAGGTTCCAATTTGCAAGGAAGACAGCACAGGGCACTACCTACAGCACTGAACTCTGAAATCTGAACTGCCACAAGCTCAAGGTTTGATGAAAAGAAGAAAAAATAGCCCATAAAAAGCCATCTATCTGGCACACATAAATAACAGGGGCAATTAACTAGGTGGACCTTCTGTACATCTCAGCAGAAGACAGATTTAAAATGTCTATACTCCATGTGAAGGTATTTCTGGATAAAGCATTGCCACAGAAAATGGAAAATAAGAGCAGAAGCTTTATCATCTCAAGGTCAACGTAACTGTATGTTTACAAAAGTTTAAAACGTGCCTCCCTCTCCTTCCCTGCAGCAAACTCAAAGAAACAAAGTACTCAGCAAGTGAGAACCATCAATGAGAGCTGGGAAACCCTTGCCCTCTCTTCCTGCAAAGACAAGGAAAGGAAAAGAAAGAATCTTATTGTAAGAACTGCCAGCCCTGCAAACAAACCTCTCACCATCCTCAAGCACCACTGCTACAGCACTCCACAGTTAATAAGTATTTACAGACCCAGATTCTCTGCTTTTGCACAAGATTTTACACCATTGAATTGAAACAGGTGTCTTTGCTGGTCTTTAATTTAGCAGGAGCACCCTGTGAGTGACCTCCCTATTTTCCTGGCTGATTCACCAAAGTAGTTGTATTTTTATTTTTGTCATCTGCACAATCTGTTTCTTTATTGAAAGTTTTATGGGCATTCTTAGCAAAGAACAGAGGAAAGCCTTTTCACAAATTTAGGTTAAATTAGGTTACATTTCTTTATGTACTTCATTTCCTACAAATAGCTATAGAAATACAGAGGCAAATCATGACATTTCCTTCTAGCCTACCAAAACTTTGGCTGTTTTCTCCACAGGTTAGTTATCTCCCATGGAAATACAGATGTTTTAAATACCTGTTCCCAGTCTTCTCAAGATCCCTTAAAGCAGGCTGGGCTTAAATTTTTACTTTTGCTTTAACATTCCGACATTCCTTCAAGATTTTTATCAAAATGCTGCAGTGCCTCTGGGCTGGGATAGGAAAAAAAAACAAACAAAAAACCAGAAAGACACTTGTTTTTTCTTGTTTTTTTTCTTCCACATACTCTCCCTTTTTTTTTTTTTGCAGAAATTGCCACAGATGATGCTTAGGAAAGCTTTACAATGGCAGCACTTTTTTCTCTCCACACATTTTGGATTTATTGTTGGAATTCTCTCTCTCTCAATGCCATCAAAGTGACTCATCCTTCATGAAAGTCTTGAATCCATTCATCAAAATGTCATCCCCCAAAACTGTTTCTTGCCTGCTTGCTCAGGATGCCACTACACAGTCACAGAGAGACTCAAAAAAGGCTCAGGGAATTCATCAAGTTACAAAGCTTAGACAGCTCCTGATCAGAAGTTATAGACTAGCTCTAACACAAATATACACACATTAAAGTGCCCTCCAGTTACAGCAAAAAGCACGATTCAGCAGAATTTAAGTCTGATTTGAGATCTCTTAGGATGGGCTGCAACCCCCCTGGTCCCTTTCATGCTGTCCTGCCTTAACATAGGCACAGAGATCAGCAAAGTCATAGATCACTCCCAGAAAAAGCCAGGAGAACAGCTCAGTCTCATCACTCCAAATATTTCTTCTTTCAGGGTCATTTCCCATTTCACCGCTCTGCAAAAGCAGCACCAGAGCCTGGTTTGTGCAGCAAAACCTGCACCTGGAGTTGGCAGGAGCTTCCCAAATTTTGAGGAAGCAGGTCCCCAGGTGAGCTGCTGGCAGACACCTAAAGCTCAATTCTTGATCCCAAATTTGTATTAAAGGAAATAACTTGCAGGAAAATCACTGCAGATGGAACTAAAGTAATAGATACTTAATTTTAATAAGTTGGGTAAAGTTCTGTAGTGTTTTCTTGTATCACAAAGTCTTATTAATGTATAACCATTTGCTGCATAAATTGAATGGAGTTATGCCTTGAACCTACACTTTCCACTGAGGTTTCAGCACTTTTTTCCCCTCTAAAATTTAAGAAGGATAATCAGATACTGGGTAAACATTTCCTTTGTGAAGAAAAAACATCTTTTATATCTACACAAAATATAAGGACTGCTTAAGTCATTTTTGCATAATTTAAAGTACCTCTTGAGTCGCAGATATCTTTTATGGAAAATCCTTTCCTTAGGATTTTTCCTCCTGAGAAGCTGAGAGGCCCCAGGAACAAAATGTAAACAATGATTATCTGCTGCTGCGGGATGCAACAGGTGGATCTGTGATTGGTCTCATGTGGTTGTTGCTAATTAATGGNTCACACCTCTTGCACTAAAATATCAGTATTTAGCAGTGTTAAATCCTCAAGCTTGCATTCAATCAGTAAAGAAGGTGAAGTTTTGAAGAACACATTCCCTGAAAACCTAAATTTGGATCTTTGGCTCCCCAGCAGAGATTCAGAGCCTTCCCTGGGACACCACACACACACTCAGCTGCACCTGACAAAGGCACGAGGTGAGTCTGCTCATCAAACTGACACACACTGAAACAGTGAGAGTCCCCAGCAACTCTCCATCCTGAGACCAGAAAAAGCAGGCAAGCAGGAGTCTGATCCAATCCCAGGTAGCAGATCCTCACACCCTTACAAGCAGATGCATTAGCGGAGCTGTGACTTGCTGTCTTCTTTCAAAACACGTTGTGGAACAAATCTCGTGTGCCTACAAGGAGGGCACATCACTCTGATGCTGCAAACTCTGCTCTGCCTGGGGCAGTATCACCAACAATAAATCACCCTGCTGGAATTCCTGCTGACCTCCAAGACAGCAGCTGGTGCCCCGTGCTAGCACATCAGCAATCTGTGACCTGATTCCTGCTCAGTGCCACTGCCTCCCCCACTTCCAGCCTGGAAGAATTCTCCAGCCAGTGACATGTTAGAGAAGAGCCTAATGACTTTGTTCTCCACCAGCAAATGGGATGTAACATTCAGAAAAAACTCAGTCATGATACTTTTTATATCCATTCCCATTCAAAATAGTTGATCCTTCCTCTCCTGTGCAGCTCCTCAGCTATTTCTGATCTGTCATAATGACCCTCTGAATTGGGTTTGTGATGGGAAAGTCTTTAATTTGTCAACCTTAATCCTGAAATTAATGGGAGAACCTGGGGTAAAAGTCATATTTTATAAGAACAGGTGTTTCTAAGAACTGATGTTTCTGGACCTGGCAATTTGTGAAGCCAGAGTTGGCAGCTTGGTTTTGCAGGCTCAGCCCAACAAGAATATGAAAAGTAAACTCTAATTACTACTGATTTTCATAGTTTTGCCTTTCACTCCTGAGGATCCTAAATATAGATAAATTATTAATTATACCCTCTTAACACAGTCAAGGTACTGAAGAGCAATAGCTTATTGGCCTCTCTTAGTTACTGTGGGATTCCCACATTACTGTAACTTCACCATTTTCCAGGAATGGGGAGAAAAATTCCAATTCTAGAGCATGTTAGAGAAGTCATCAGAAAAACAAAACCCTCCATCAAAACACCTCACACTGTCCCAAATAATATTCTGCTACTACACTTTTAGCAAGTGAAAGGAAAAGCACGCCTTTAACTTGTGTTCAACGTGATCTGATTCGTGCTGTTTATCTGCTGACATGTAACCCAAATGCACAAACCAGTGATTTCTGATGGCTCAAGGACTCAAACACAGACAGTGACATTTTTTCCTTAAGCAAAGCCTGTACTTCCAGTAACAATCAATTCTGCAGTGTTGCAGTGGGGTGTTATATTCTTGTCCAGGCACCAGGGCTGAGGAGCACATGTACTATCCATGGAACACGACTGCTCTGGGCTCAGGCAGTGGCAGCTCTCTGACAGTGCACACCAATTACACCAAACAGCGAGGATGGGAAGAGAAAAAGCCACTGTCACCAGCTGAACCTGCAGGGGGGATTCTTGTAAGGTGATCTAAAAACCTGCCTGGATTTTGGCCAGTGCACAGCTGGAGCTGCAGCCCTCCCTCCTCAGCAAGCAGCCTGGGAACTGCAATTACTGTGGTGGTCAAGGTCCTGGGTTTACATCTCTGAGGCAGCAACTCCATCAGCACAATTATGCTGCTCCAGTGCCAGCTCCAAGGAAAATGTGCCACCAGTCTCAGCACCACCATGTCCTGGAGCACATAAATGTTAATTAGCAGCCTTTTTTTAGAAATTATGAGATGCTCTAGTCCTGCACAGTGTGAGATTTGATGAGATTAGAGCGCTGGGTGGTACAGCTAATAAATCAGTTTACTGTACAACCTCATTTCTTTAATGAAGAGCAAATACCTGAGCCTCAGTAAAGCAAGAGTCCCAGGTGTACACTTGCTAAGCAAAGTGCTGGATTTAATTTTTTTTTGCATTCCTCCAGAACAGGGAGCACTGACCTACTGTTCATCATTAGAGAACACACTCCTGTCAGGGGGTCAGCGCTAAGTGCAAACTTTGATGTCAGAATTAAAAAACATAGAAGAGATGAGTGGCAAGGCCATTATGGGAGAATAACTAGGATAGTTTTCATAAGGGAATAACTTTTAAAAGCTGACAAGAGCTGTCAAGGTGTCAGGCTTGGAGAAGAGCCAGCACAATTAACATACCCTAGGCTTCAATCTACTAGACGGGGGAAAGCAGATTTTATTTTGGACAATTACAATTTAATAAATGGAAGCGTCAGTTCCTCTGTAGAGCACCCATTAAAGCCTACTAAAGGTCAAAACCTCTTACAGTTCCTGTCATGGTAGGCAACACACTACCATTATTTTATATTTCAAGCAATTTTACTGTCAATGACAGCAGTTACAAATGTGCAAGAAAATATTTTCCTTAGCAGTATACCAGGCACTTTACTCCAAAGAAATCATCTGTGCTCCCAGAAGTGACTAATATTTCAAGATTTTTTATTATGAGCTTGGTGGGTCTTATTTATTTATTTATTTATTATTTTTNAATTCTCCAGCCAGTGACAAGTTAGAGAAGAGCCTAATGACTTTGTTCTCCACCAGCAAATAGGATGTAACATTCAGAAAAAACTCAGTCATGATACTTTTTATATCCATTCCCATTCAAAATAGTTGATCCTTCCTCTCCTGTGCAGCTCCTCAGCTATTTCTGATCTGTCATAATGACCCTCTGAATTGGGTTTGTGATGGGAAAGTCTTTCATTTGTCAACCTTAATCCTGAAATTAATGGGAGAACCTGGGGTAAAAGTCATATTTTATAAGAACAGGTGTTTCTAAGAACTGATGTTTCTGGACCTGGCAATTTGTGAAGCCAGAGTTGGCAGCTTGGTTTTGCAGGCTCAGCCCAACAAGAATATGAAAAGTAAACTCTAATTACTACTGATTTTCATAGTTTTGCCTTTCACTCCTGAGGATCCTAAATATAGATAAATTATTAATTATACCCTCTTAACACAGTCAAGGTACTGAAGAGCAATAGCTTATTGGCCTCTCTTAGTTACTGTGGGATTCCCACATTACTGTAACTTCACCATTTTCCAGGAATGGGGAGAAAAATTCCAATTCTAGAGCATGTTAGAGAAGTCATCAGAAAAACAAAACCCTCCATCAAAACACCTCACACTGTCCCAAATAATATTCTGCTACTACACTTTTAGCAAGTGAAAGGAAAAGCACACCTTTAGCTTGTGTTCTATTCAATGTGATCTGATTAGTGCTGTTCATCTGCTGACATGTAACCCAAATGCACAAACCAGTGATTTCTGATGGCTCAAGGACTCAAACACAGACAGTGACATTTTTCCTTTAAGCAAAGCCTGTACTTCCAGTAACAATCAATTCTGCAGTGTTGCAGTGGGGTGTTATATTCTTGTCCAGGCACCAGGGCTGAGGAGCACATGTACTATCCATGGAACACGACTGCTCTGGGCTCAGGCAGTGGCAGCTCTCTGACAGTGCACACCAATTACACCAAACAGCGAGGATGGGAAGAGAAAAAGCCACTGTCACCAGCTGAACCTGCAGGGGGGATTCTTGTAAGGTGATCTAAAAACCTGCCTGGATTTTGGCCAGTGCTCAGCTGGAGCTGCAGCCCTCCCTCCTCAGCAAGCAGCCTGGGAACTGCAATTACTGTGGTGGTCAAGGTCCTGGGTTTACATCTCTGAGGCAGCAACTCCATCAGCACAATTATGCTGCTCCAGTGCCAGCTCCAAGGAAAATGTGCCACCAGTCTCAGCACCACCATGTCCTGGAGCACATAAATGTTAATTAGCAGCCTTTTTTTAGAAATTATGAGATGCTCTAGTCCTGCACAGTGTGAGATTTGATGAGATTAGAGCGCTGGGTGGTACAGCTAATAAATCAGTTTACTGTACAACCTCATTTCTTTAATGAAGAGCAAATACCTGAGCCTCAGTAAAGCAAGAGTCCCAGGTGTACACTTGCTAAGCAAAGTGCTGGATTTAATTTTTTTTTGCATTCCTCCAGAACAGGGAGCACTGACCTACTGTTCATCATTAGAGAACACACTCCTGTCAGGGGGTCAGCGCTAAGTGCAAACTTTGATGTCAGAATTAAAAAACATAGAAGAGATGAGTGGCAAGGCCATTATGGGAGAATAACTAGGATAGTTTTCATAAGGGAATAACTTTTAAAAGCTGACAAGAGCTGTCAAGGTGTCAGGCTTGGAGAAGAGCCAGCACAATTAACATACCCTAGGCTTCAATCTACTAGACGGGGGAAAGCAGATTTTATTTTGGACAATTACAATTTAATAAATGGAAGCGTCAGTTCCTCTGTAGAGCACCCATTAAAGCCTACTAAAGGTCAAAACCTCTTACAGTTCCTGTCATGGTAGGCAACACACTACCATTATTTTATATTTCAAGCAATTTTACTGTCAATGACAGCAGTTACAAATGTGCAAGAAAATATTTTCCTTAGCAGTATACCAGGCACTTTACTCCAAAGAAATCATCTGTGCTCCCAGAAGTGACTAATATTTCAAGATTTTTTATTATGAGCTTGCTGGGTCTTATTTATTTATTTATTTATTATTTTTTCCGAACTGCACAGGAGAGAATGAGAGCATGAAGAGCTCAGCAGGGGATGCCATCCCACTTCCTTACATCCTCCAGCCACACAAAATCCAGGGAGGGATAAGCACCTACCCAGGGCACTGCTCCCTCCCCAGCTGTCTTTGTTCCCCTTGCTCCAGCTCCCCATCAAATCCAGACCTGGCACAGCCTGCACAGCCAGTCATCTGCTGTGTCAGGCTCACCCCAAGAGTCAACTGAGGTCAGAAATTGCTTCTGTTTGCTTTGATTCCACTTAAAAAACTTAAAAAAAAATCTAAAATCCCCAGAAATCAGGACAAGAACTGGGTTTGCTTCACCTGCAGAATTGCTCACCCTCTGCAGTGGACCAAGAAAAGAAGGACACTACTTAAACCATGTTTTTCTCTGTTGCCTTATTAACAATAATTAACAGGCCAAGTATCTCCAGGTCAGATGGAGCTGGAGGGGTTTGCAAAGGAGCCCATCCTCTGTGTGCCCACCCTTATGGGAGGGCACAGCAGCTCCTGTGGATCCCCAGCACTCCATGAGCAGCCAGTGGAGCTGCTCTCCAACAGGGACACACACATACAGGGATTTTTACACTTGTCCTATGCTGAGGCAATGAGAACCTTCCAGACCCAGCACTTTTTTAATGCACAGTATTTTCTCTACTGCTTAAGGAAAATGATACAACACTATTTTTGCCTCGTTGATCTTCCTGGTAATGGAGGCAGAGATGAGTCATTAGCTCCTCTGGCTTCCCTTTGTTCACAGCTAGGCAGGTGGGCAGAGCCAAAGCAAGATACCCTAGCAGTGCTTGGAAAGAAAATCTGCCACCTGCAGAGTCATTGGGAAAAGACTGGCTGTCATTTAAGACATTATCTAGCATTATTTAATTCAAATAAACCCCCACATCATCATCATCCTAAGCCATTTTAAGGCTGCCTAGCTCCCACCACTACAAATCCTAGCGCTCATGTAATAAAACATAATGTAAAGCTTTTCATTGCAATGAAAGGTTTGATTGGACATTCACTCCTCCTCACTCTGATTTTGTTTTTTTTTTAAATTTAGTTAAGTAAAAAAGCAAAAAGATCCTAAAATAGTCTCAGATATACAACATATTCCTTGAATTTGGCATGGGATGGATGGACATCTGCTTCTGGCCTGACCTACTTTTAAGCATCTGAGCACAAAAAATCGCCCAGTAAATATTCCCTGTAGAGTACTTCTTTTAGCTGTTAATCCCCCAGTGATTTCACCTGCCCCTCAGAGACTCTTTATTTTCTTTTGTTTTTTTTCCTCTTTGAGATCCCAGCTGAACTCAGTTATCCTGGGTCTGGCCACTTGCAAGTGCTGGTCACCAAGGAGTAACTCAGAGATGAGGTGTCAGCCTTGCAGGCAAAGCAGATGTGAGACAGGCTGAGACTCAAGTTCTCATTCAGTGAGCACATAAGGCTCTCACCCACACTATAAAATTTACCTTAGATGATGTTTTTCATGTATTTCTCACGATAAAATCTATAATTTTTAACCATCCCTATACATTAGGCCGGTGCCAAGGAAAGTGCACTAATTGGGTATTCCTTAGAAATGCAAAACTGTGGGCAGAAAGGAGGGAGGAGAACGAAGTAAACTGCATCAGCAGCGTGTGTTGTACTCTCATCTAAACAAAGGGAAAAAGAAGGATTCATTAAGCAAGAAATGAGTTTTGAAATGGCACAGAAGAAAAGTCTCCTGCTGGGGCTGAGAAGTGGCACTGCAAAGGGAGATGAGAGAGAAGGAGAGGTGGCAGCAGGCTCAGCCTCACAGAACAGAAAAAAGAGAACCATTCCTGATAGCTTGAGGCTTACTTAGCAAAGACACTGAAAACTAAGGGTGACTTGGATAAGCACCAATTTAATGCTTCATTCCCTTTTTTTAGTTTTATTTTTTTCTATACTGTCCCATTTGTGAGTGTTAAGAAAGTCTGCAATAATGATCCCTAACCTTCAGTACTGCTGTAACCCTTCTCTGCCACCCCATCTCTGGCAGTCTCCTGCTTTGTATCCAGCTCTCATTACAAGCAATTTGTAAGAAGCAGATATGTTGCTCTGTAGTTATAAATCATGTAGCACAATGAGATCCTGTACCAGATGTGGCATACAGATGACAGTGCAAGCAAGCATTTAACAGTATTTAAAAAAAATTTAAAAATAGTTTAAAATACAAAACTAAAAATCAGCACTTAAAAAGTTGTAGGTTTTTCATTACATAATTGTTTTCAATTTGGTTGAATTTCAGTGCTGGAAAAGGGAAGGTGAGGGCTTACTTGTGTCCTCCCTTGTTATCATTATGTATATCAGGACTGCACACCAAGACAACAGCAGTAAGTGCTATCAGAGAAGCCAGGCATTTAAAAGCAGTCACATTAATCATGAATGAACCTGAATTAATGTGATTTATAATTTATATTACACTATACCATGGGTCTCATGCCAGTTCTAATTTAAAATAAGATGCAACATACTGTTGGAACAGACAATTCAAGGAAAGAAGGATTTCTGCAAGAGGGAGGCATGCAGTGCTTGTATTTATATTTTTTTATTTTTATTTTTAAAATCATTCAACCAAAAGACACCCACACTTAAAATCCTGTGATGCTGAACCACTCCTCTGCCATACATGGAGACTTTGGAAGAAACTGAGAAGTCCTTTACATAATCATAATCAAGGATGTTTATGAAGAACAAGATTGGGTTAAACACAGAGAGAACCAGGAGCTATGTCTGGAAAAAGTGTATGGTATCCATGAGATGAAGGAAAAGCCTGAGCCAATCCAAAACACAAACAGGACAAGGCAGGGCTACATTTCTAAGTTTCCTTTTCATTGGCTCTTGAAATGCTCTCCAAGCATGGCTACTGCCTGTCTGCCAGCAGGGGACAGAACAGACACATTACTGCCCACATCATCTGTCCCTTCAAATGCTCACCTTATTTAAGCCTTTCTCATTTCATTCCTTTGCAGCATTAGGGTGGGGAAAGCTTAAACTCAGAAGCCACTCAGACCCTTCCTGTAGAGCTACAGCACTAATTGAAAATCCAAACTGAAACAAGAGCCAGCAGAGGCTCCGCAGCATGGGGAGAAAGAGAAGAAAATGCAAGTTCATGTAGCCTCCACTGAATAACCCTAGAATGGNAAAAAAGCAAAAAGATCCTAAAATAGTCTCAGATATACAACATATTCCTTGAATTTGGCATGGGATGGATGGACATCTGCTTCTGGCCTGACCTACTTTTAAGCATCTGAGCATAAAAAATCGCCCAGTAAATATTCCCTGTAGAGTACTTCTTTTAGCTGTTAATCCCCCAGTGATTTCACCTGCCCCTCAGAGACTCTTTATTTTCATTTTTTTTTTTTCCTCTTTGAGATCCCAGCTGAACTCAGTTATCCTGGGTCTGGCCACTTGCAAGTGCTGGTCACCAAGGAGTAACTCAGAGATGAGGTGTCAGCCTTGCAGGCAAAGCAGATGTGAGACAGGCTGAGACTCAAGTTCTCATTCAGTGAGCACATAAGGCTCTCACCCACACTATAAAATTTACCTTAGATGATGTTTTTCATGTATTTCTCACGATAAAATCTATAATTTTTAACCATCCCTATACATTAGGCCGGTGCCAAGGAAAGTGCACTAATTGGGTATTCCTTAGAAATGCAAAACTGTGGGCAGAAAGGAGGGAGGAGAACGAAGTAAACTGCATCAGCAGCGTGTGTTGTACTCTCATCTAAACAAAGGGAAAAAGAAGGATTCATTAAGCAAGAAATGAGTTTTGAAATGGCACAGAAGAAAAGTCTCCTGCTGGGGCTGAGAAGTGGCACTGCAAAGGGAGATGAGAGAGAAGGAGAGGTGGCAGCAGGCTCAGCCTCACAGAACAGAAAAAAGAGAACCATTCCTGATAGCTTGAGGCTTACTTAGCAAAGACACTGAAAACTAAGGGTGACTTGGATAAGCACCAATTTAATGCTTCATTCCCTTTTTTTAGTTTTATTTTTTTCTATACTGTCCCATTTGTGAGTGTTAAGAAAGTCTGCAATAATGATCCCTAACCTTCAGTACTGCTGTAACCCTTCTCTGCCACCCCATCTCTGGCAGTCTCCTGCTTTGTATCCAGCTCTCATTACAAGCAATTTGTAAGAAGCAGATATGTTGCTCTGTAGTTATAAATCATGTAGCACAATGAGATCCTGTACCAGATGTGGCATACAGATGACAGTGCAAGCAAGCATTTAACAGTATTTAAAAAAAATTTAAAAATAGTTTAAAATACAAAATTAAAAATCAGCACTTAAAAAGTTGTAGGTTTTTCATTACATAATTGTTTTCAATTTGGTTGAATTTCAGTGCTGGAAAAGGGAAGGTGAGGGCTTACTTGTGTCCTCCCTTGTTATCATTATGTATATCAGGACTGCACACCAAGACAACAGCAGTAAGTGCTATCAGAGAAGCCAGGCATTTAAAAGCAGTCACATTAATCATGAATGAACCTGAATTAATGTGATTTATAATTTATATTACACTATACCATGGGTCTCATGCCAGTTCTAATTTAAAATAAGATGCAACATACTGTTGGAACAGACAATTCAAGGAAAGAAGGATTTCTGCAAGAGGGAGGCATGCAGTGCTTGTATTCATATTTTTTATTTTTATTTTTAAAATCATTCAACCAAAAGACACCCACACTTAAAATCCTGTGATGCTGAACCACTCCTCTGCCATACATGGAGACTTTGGAAGAAACTGAGAAGTCCTTTACATAATCATAATCAAGGATGTTTATGAAGAACAAGATTGGGTTAAACACAGAGAGAACCAGGAGCTATGTCTGGAAAAAGTGTATGGTATCCATGAGATGAAGGAAAAGCCTGAGCCAATCCAAAACACAAACAGGACAAGGCAGGGCTACATTTCTAAGTTTCCTTTTCATTGGCTCTTGAAATGCTCTCCAAGCATGGCTACTGCCTGTCTGCCAGCAGGGGACAGAACAGACACATTACTGCCCACATCATCTGTCCCTTCAAATGCTCACCTTATTTAAGCCTTTCTCATTTCATTCCTTTGCAGCATTAGGGTGGGGAAAGCTTAAACTCAGAAGCCACTCAGACCCTTCCTGTAGAGCTACAGCACTAATTGAAAATCCAAACTGAAACAAGAGCCAGCAGAGGCTCCGCAGCATGGGGAGAAAGAGAAGAAAATGCAAGTTCATGTAGCCTCCACTGAATAACCCTAGAATGGCTTAGGTGTCACAGACATCTTTTATGAAAAGTCCTTTCTTTAGGATTTTTCCTCCTGAGAAGCTGAGAGGCCTCAGGAACAAAATGTAAACACACAATTATTATCTGCTGCTGTGGAATGCAACAGGTGGATCTGTGATTGGNTTCTGAAACATGGAGTCAGATCCTCGTCTCTTCCCTCATCCTCAGACCCCTGTGAACACCATCACACTTAGGAGCTTGAAGACATGACTGTTTCTAGTAATTAGGCACTCATTAGCAATTCGGCTCAGAGCCTTTCCTGACCAGCAGATGACCATGAGGAGCTCAGCCCTGGAGCTGCAGCAGGGCCATGGCTGGTGGGCAGAGCTCTCCCACTCCCATGCAGTTGGTTTGCCTCGTCACACCTCCTCACAAAAGGCAGCTCTGATTGCAATGCTCAGTTTCATCAACAGGTCAGAGCTACCACTAAAAAAAGAACAGGCTTTTTTTGAGCTGAATAGAGGGCTGATTTTGCAAGGATCAGCAAAGACTGCAGTAGTTGCCCTAAGAATGACTGTGGTCTGTGCAGAAAAGGTTGCTCAGTTCTTCCCAGAGAAGACTGAGCTCTCACATGGAAACCAGCATGCACAAACTGCAGGGCATGAAGTGGAATACTGGCAGAGCTCCCAGAAGGGAAAAAAATAACCTGGAACTCCTAAATAGGAAACTACAAGGTGGCTTTTGCAGGATCAGGCATAGAGTACTAACCACTGACATACACCACTTAATTGTTTCAGCAAATTAGATCATCTTGTAAGAAATTGTTCACCTTGAGGGGTCAGAATTTAATATACTACTACAGAATTTAATGTATTAGCTTTTCCTTCCCTTTCTTTTTGATCACTCAACAGCTCAAAACCATGGAGTAACAAAATGCTTTTCATATTATTCATTACTTACAGTTAATCTACAATCTGCTTGATTGCTTTCAGGACAGCAGTGGAACTGCATCTGGAATTTCTGAAAACTGCAAAAAAGCATTCTGCTGATTGGTTTGAGTTTTGCAGCCATAGTGAAGTTTAATTAACTGTGGAAGGCTGACTCTGTTAAAGCATAAACAGAGATAAAAAGCAGTATTTTTCTTGTTGGTAATTGCTTAGCTGATCTATTGCCTGATACAACTGAGAGAGTGATAGGTAAACCATCATCGGATCTCCCTCCATGCTTGTACAAGTTTTTAATCATTTCTCCCCATCAAAACACTGTATGTCAAAAGGTGCATTACAATCAGAATCATGAACTAAAAAACTGTATTTTTTCCTATCTTCAAGTCCTAATTATTGTGTCCATTCTTATCTTATATGATGAACAAAAACCCAGTACTTTTGCAATAGTGCTGGCCAAAGAGCAGAAACCTGATAGATCCTGATATGGTAAAGCAAAGTTTCAAAGTTAGCCCCAAGTTCTGCTAACTTGCATGAAGAAATTTTCATGAACTGATTTTAAAAAGTCATATACAAAGATGGTTTTGGACTGAAGTGGGACTGAAATACAGGATTAGAGTTTTAAATAAAAGGATGAACCCCACAGCAGTCCAAACATGTGCCAGGAAAAGGAACATGCAGGATACACGAAGCAAACAATCTTTCTTCCTGTTCCTCCCTCCTGCTTTGCATTTATGCTGTAATTTTTTTCCCCTCACTGAAGTGACAATCTAGATTTGGAAAATAAATGAGCAATGTGCAGCTGAAAAAAAAACTGTAAATTTTTTTGCATGGGAATGTAATGTTAATGATTCCTTGGGTTATCGGGCTGATCTGGATATTGAAAAGGACAGAAATGAGAAGTCTGCAATAATTCAAAACCAGAAAAAAAAAAAAGAACTGAGGATAAATACTAAGTTTCTTATTTTGCCACTGACTAAGGCTCTTCCTGGAATAAAAAACAGGCTCCTGATGGAATCAGTAGTGTCAGTGCATGGGGTTAATATTCTGTTTGCAGGCTATTAGTGGGACAGATGGGGTATCTACTCCTCTGTAATCGTGTTTGCTGTAATCGCGTTTGCTCTAAAAACACTTCTTCAGAAAAAAAAAGGTAAAGTCAATTAGTTAATCAAACATTATTACAGAATCGAATTTCCCAAACATGAAAACAGAAAAAGTTACACAGTATCTTTTCTGTTGTAATTACTGTGGCAGGGACATCGTGATATGTCTTTTTTTTTTTTTGGTAATGAGAAAACAGAACACTCATTGGCAACAAAATTGGATTTTGCTGGATTAATTCTTTGCTCAAAAATATCCTCATCTAACCCATCAGTACAAGTTTGAAGGCAAAGAATGCCTAACTACTCTGTTACACTGATACCCATCAAGAAGCCAAGTGCTGGGATTAAATTTTATAGGTAAAATGAAAAAAATAATTTTTTTCTTTTATCCAGGAAAGAGTGTGTGAACTTTCTCTCTAAATATACTGAAATATTCATGAAGAAGAGAACTTGACTATTTATTTTTAAAATGCATTCTGTAAAGCGGAATAAAGAGTCCCACTGTGTGCTCTGGACACGTCTCACATCCCAAAGGAGTGGGATCCTCAATCTCCTCATGGCCCAGAGGGCTCCTGTCCTGTTGGCACTTCTGCCTTTCCCTTCACAGTAACAGCAGAAGGCTTTTTGTTTCTTTTCATTATTTAAAGGAGTTGGAAAAGGCAGCATAAGTCTATCACAAAGCTCAGCTCCAGTGCTCCCAGCA
>WBNQ01005650.1:0-22629 GCA_013401375.1 Spizella passerina
TCTTTCCAAACCAAGACAATAATTCAGGGTCTAAGCAGCAGCACTGGGAGGAGTTGGGCACCACCCAACAAGAGATCCACACTGGTGAGGGTGAGGAAAACTGTCCCTCTGCCTCCTCTGAAGGGAGAAAAGAGAGTTTTCTGCACAAGCAATTAGTCCTGTATTTCTGAGCAAGAAGGAAAGTGTTGCATGAGCAGGAAATCTGCCCTGTTTGTTTGCTCCTGATACATCTGCATTATTTTCTGCACGGAGCAAATGGAAAACCTCCTTAATGAAGCATAAAACTATGTTGTGATTAAGGCTTATTCTGTCTAAATATTGACTCAGATAACATTTTCTCGGGACAAACAGACCATAACCCATGACTCTGGCAACAAAGCCGGGAAGATTAACAGGAAAGATGCATTTTCTGGTTGTCTGAAGAGAAGTTTGACATGGCCAAGACAACAGGCAAAGTCTTTTATGATTATTTGTGAGATACAGCCATAGAGGTTTCAAGAGGCTGTAGCTTTCTAGTTTTAGTGAATATTTGAAAGTTCAGGGAAAAATATCTCTGTCCTTCCCTAAGTGGTTAGCACAGAGACAAGAGCAGAATGGCAGGAATTTCTGGAAACTTCTAAAAGTGAGAACTTCTCCCATTATCTTGGAGGAAAGATTAACCAAGAAGTCTTGCAAGCCCTGTTGAAGTACAACCACTGGCTCTTTGACCTTCATGTGCAGGTAAAATCAGAATAAGTCAGGCATGCAGATAATAATCCTGGGAGAAAACAGGTAGACTGGGGTGTGGAAAGCAAAATCTGTAATTAGAGCAGAGGAAAATTAGAGCTTGGAAAATCAGCTCAAAAGGGAAAGATAAAATCTTGTGCCCGTTTGAATGGTGTGATGTTTTCTGTCTCTTTCAAAACGCACAGATTTGCTTTAAATTATAAAAAAAATTTAGTTTTATTCTCAAGAAAAGTCCTGTTCTGATGGAGGGGTTGTGAAGGGTTTTTGGTTTAGACACTGTTATGTGTATTACAGTCAGTTCAGAGAACCAAGCTCAAAGAGGATCNAAAAGCCCTGAAAAAAGCAACATAAAAAACCCAAACCCCCACACAAAAAATAATAAAAGCCCCACAAAAAACAAACCACCACAAAAAGCCCAACCAACCAAACAAAGCAACCCCACAGGAGTGAATTTCTGCCCCAGAAGGGTTACCACAAGGTGAGGGAAGGCACACAAGAGGGTTAGGATTCTACAATTCTATATTCTGGGATTTCAGACCTTTGCATCTCTCTCTGCAACTAGCAAAGCAATGATACCTCCCAGAGAAATACCACCTCCAGGGCTAATCAGCTGCCATGTCTTGGAAATATTCATAAATAAACAGAAGAAAATGAATTGTTTCCCACAAATACTTAACAGATAAACCTTCCTGGGAAGGAAAAAAGCTCCCTGAGAAAGGAATTATCTCCTTGGTCCAGGGGAGTTTTTGATCATTCTTAGGATTTGGGAATTTAAAGAAATCATGACAATAGATGATGGTGTCAAATAGAAAAGCCAGTAAACTGCTGCAGCTGTACAGGCACAGCAGTGTTCTGTAATTCCAGAGTCTGGGATATCACCAGGGCAAGGTGAGGAGTTAGGAGAGTTAACAGGAATTATTTGAGCAATAATTTAATTCTTTGAGCTTTAGTTGCTTATTTTAGCTTTCAAAACTCTTTAAAAGGTAAAATTAACTTTGGGCATGCCCCTAAATGTCACTGTGGACAAGAGAAGGATTTATACTGGGTGTTTTTTCAGGGTTTTGGCAATGCAGATGGTCTTAAAGGAAAATAAGGATGGACTGGGAGGTCCTGGACATGAACCTGAACTCTCTGGGCACTTCAGAAGAAAGATTATCTAAAACAAATTCTGGTTAGTCCATAATTCCATCTTCTCTCCATTCCTTGTTTCTTCAGACAGTGTTTTTTCATGGTTACAAGGAATCAAAAATATCAAAAATGTCACAGACATCTTTTATGGAAAATCCTTTCCTTAGGACTTTTCCTCCTGAGAGGCTGAAAGGCCTCAGGAACAAAATGTAAACATTGATTATCTGCTGCTGTGGAATGCAACAGGTGNATAGGCTGGGAAAAACCTTTATGATCATTAAGTCCAACCATTCCCCCAGCACTGCCAGGCCCACCCCTAACCATGTCCCCAAGTGCCCCATCTACAGCTACAATACATCTGGAATATTTCCCTATAGAATTCTGCCATTGTATTTCCACCTTTGCCACCTGTCCAGCCCACCTAAACTTTCAAATTTCCCCTCTGTTTCCATTGTAAACTTCCCCAAGCTGAGCTCGGCAGCTCCAAGGGTTTCTGGATGGACAGGCAGAAGTGTCCAGGTTAGCTAAGTGTTTGTAAAAGATAAAATTATTGTTCTCTGGGAAAAACCCTCAACAACAACAACAGGGGAGACACAAAATAATAACCCAGCAGATCTCACAAGCCAATTGCCAAAACCCTTTACAGCCATGCTTTGTCTTCCCATCAGCTGCAGATCCCAGCCCTTATTTTGGGCTCACACTGCAAAACTGCCCTTTCCTTTCCACTGGAAGGAACCAGGAATAAAAGAAGCACGGAAATGTAAAGGCTGAAATGAAAGTGGGAGAGCAGGGGGAGCGTGGCAGTGCTGGTGTTAACGCTGAAGTATTCCCTGGGAGCGTGAGCTGGCAAATGGAGTGGACACCCAGATATTTGAAATGCAGCCAAATAATTTGGCACATCTCTAAACTGGCACAAAGCAGTCTTAGCAGAGCTTCCTACTGCTGCTGGCACTTTTACAGCTGTCTTTCTTCATCTTGCTCTTCCCACTGCAACAGCTACTCAACAGGTGTTTCCACAGGCACAGTGTGTTTGGCAGCTGCAACCCTTCAATATTATCGCTGGAATACATTTTTCTCCCTCTCAACAGCATTGCCTGGCTCTGTTGCCCAGAGGCCAGCATGGCAACGGGGACAGCTGACCAACTGGATTTGGGAAAAGGGGGCTGTGGGCTCTGGGCAGCCAGATGTAGGAGCCAGTAGAGCAGTTGGAGAACATCAAGGCTTGGCATGGCTCTGGAAGGCTGGAGTGATGCTTGGCTGAGGTTTGTCTGGAGCCCCATACTCTGCTCACCTGGGTCTTCACTTTCTTTTTTTTTTTTCCCTTGTTGCCCCAGGATATCCTGGTCCCACATCCATCAACAGAACATATTCTTAGTTATTTTCTGTTGATTAAACAGGCATGGAAAGCATAATTTCTCTGTTCTCTGTTGTTCACTTGGAATGCAAGGGGGATTCATATTCTGTGATTTTCTTCATTGCAAACAAGTTTCCCTAACCTCTGGGTTTCCTGTCTTTGATTTTTCATAAGGATTGAGTGTTTGCTCAAATTATGGTGGATTTTCTCTGCCTGACCCTGTTCAGTCTTCAATCCAAATGTGCTTAGAGCAGAAGACAGGAGAACTCAAATCCTAGAGGAAAACTGAGAACTGTGAGACTTTCAGACACACAAAGTACCCAAAGCAATTCAAAGGTGAGACATTTTGGAGTAGAGTTCATGAGGACATTAAAATTAAAAAAATATCTTTTTTCTTCCTTTTTTTTAGCTTGCCTGTGGAGCTTTTTGGCCTTTTGTCACCTTTTTGGTTTTCATCTCATACACACCAAGGCAGTCTCAGCTCTTTCAGCAATGCAGTCCATAATTGCTGAATGTTGTCTTCTTCCCACTGCACATTTTCCCTGTGCACAAAACCTTGCAGCTGAGAAACTTCCAGAGCAAGAGAAACATGGTGTTTAACATCCCCCAAACAAGTTTCTCTCCATGGATTTATCTGCTGGCTTTTTGAACTTTGGTAAACTTTGAGCATCCACCAAGTATTGCAGCCAGGAGCTCCATCCCTTCACTACTCTGGATGCAAAGAACCTCTTCTTGTTTATTTTGTGTCACCATGATATTTTCTGAAAAATCCCTTCACCAGGATTTCTTCTCCTGGGAAGATTCAGCTNATAGCATTCTTTTAATATAATATAACATTATAAAATAATAAATTAGCCCTCTGAGAACATGGAGTCAAATTCTCATCTCTCACCTCGTCGTGGGGACCCTCACACACACCACAATTTTGCATCCATGACCCAACAGTTTTGCTTGATGTCCCTAAATCTTGTACTGGAAAACAGGTGGGAAAATGAGTTTCTGTCCCTCCTGCTTCTCCAGCAGCTGTGACTTCTCAGACCTGAGCTTATGGGTAAGTCCTCCACCCATCCTTCCTTTTCCATGAAGTTCTTGACATGGGCATTTAAAATATAAGTATGGAAATGTCCCAGTGGATCTTAACTCTCTTTGCTCCCCACAGCATCTCACCTTGAAATGAGACCAGGGGAGGCCATGAAGGTGATTAAAGGGATGGAGTCCACTCCTGCAAGGCAAGACTGAGGGAGTTGGAGTTGTTCATCTTGGAGAAGGCTCTGAGGAGATCATAGAGCTCCTTCCAGTGCCTGAAGGGGCTCCAAGAGAGGGACAGGGCTTTTAACAAAGGGACAGGAAGGAGGAATGGCTGCACACTGTGAGAGACCAGATTTAGGTTGGATATTAGGAATAAATTCTTGACTGAGAGGGTGATGAGGCCCTGGCACAGGGTGCCCACAGGAGCTGTGGCTGCCCCTGGATCCCTGGAAGTGTTCCAGGCCAGGTTGGATGGGGCTTGGAGCAACCTGGGATGATGGAAGGTGTCCCTGCCTATGGCAGGGGGTTGGAAAGAGATGTTTTTTAACTTCCCTTCCAACCCAAACCATTCTGTGGTTCCATGAGCTCTCTGAAGAGCCAGAATTGTATTTCCAGCCCTCTTCTCTCTATGTTTATGTTGGATGTGCAGACACAGACTGGCTAACCACAGGTAGGGCCCTTGAAGAGCCCAAGTCTCAAGGTATCTGTGCACAGAACAAAAGTTGTTAAATCTCTGTCCAGAGCACCACGAGCTCTCAGTTCCCCACAAGGACCAGGAGGCCGTGAGGCTGTTACAGCCCTCTTCCCACTCTCCCCAGTGTTGCCATTAATATGTAAAAGCTTAAGCTTGCTAAAGGGATTATTTCCCATCCTATCTGATTGTAAACTGGCATTTCAATGATTACATGTATCTTTTTGTCATTTCCTCGTAAAACATCTTATTCTTGAACAGCATAATTGGCCTCTTACTAATGTTTAATGAATGATTAAATCAGCATAAATGCAACATACAGCTCGACATGGAAAGCATGTTTACAACCTCCAGAGCCACAAAAATGTTTTTTTTGCAATATAGGTTTTAAACCCTTGTAGTTTCCTGATTATGAACTTTCTGGTATATTTCACATTAAATACATGGGAAAGAAAATGTGAATTTGCCTGTGTGAGCTCAGAAGCAATTCAGTCACTTATCATTTTATTTGAAATTCATAACCTGTGTATTAACAACACCTCTGTGGTTTTCATTTAAGTATATTATGTAATCTTCCCAAATTAAAAGCCAATTAAAGTCACATAATTGCAGAGCTCAGGCAGGTAAGTCCTTGTGGAGATGGCTAAGCAAGGACACTTCCTTGCACTGGCACATCACATTAACCACCCTCACAGAGAGACTCTAGGATTTGCCCAGGAAAAGGTGCCCAAATCAAATGAAGCATCAAATGAGTGTAAAGAGAAATGGAAAGCTATTTCTTCAAAGGAGGGAGAAATATGGGAGGATACAAATCCAGCTCGCTGAAATACGAGGTTGAGAGGCTTTTAAGACAAGTGGAAAGTCAATGATGATCTCAGGATCACAGATGTGAGATTAATTTAAGAAAGTCCACTTTAATAAAGGCCCCTTTTGACAAAAAACAGACCCATAAAACTGGGATATGTTTTACCTGGGTGAGTGCAGCACTCCAGAATCCTGTAGCAGTGGAAAAACCAAGTGAAGTCCTAAGGTTTATCCAGTGGAGTTAGGGGAGTATCACTGATCCTCTCCAGGTCACTGGCTCAGGAAAGATCCTCCCATCTCAACAAGTAAAGAGAAGCCAGGGAGATGGGGAATTTCAATCTTCCAGGAGAAGATGCAAAAATATTCTGCTTTCCCTGTAGAAATATGGCAGGGAAGTGAGCACAACAAAGCAAAGAAGCCTGCTTAGGCAGAAAGCTGGCATTAGCACGAGGATATATCAGAACAAGCCAAATAGTTTGGGGGTGGAAGTTACAGCTCCCAAGCACTGAGGTGCTGAAGCAGCTCTTTGACAGATGCTGCAGGGCCAAGGAAATGCATGGGTTTGGAGTGAGGCTGGATTTGTTTGTGAGGGGGCTGGGGGTCTGTTTTCCCTTCAAAGCTGCTATCTACATTGTTCAGCAAGAAAGTTTCTCTGCAAGAGCAGGAAGCAAAATTATACCGGGAGGCAGCATCCTTGAGATGTGCCAGGGTGCTGGCTGATCCTGGCGTTCAGCTGCTCCATGGAATTGTTAAGGTGAGAAAAGACCTCCAAATCACCAGCTGACCAGCCCTCCTGGGATTCAGCTGCTCCATGGAATTGTTAATGTGAGAAAAGACCTCCAACATGACCAAGTCCAACTATTCCCCCAGCTCTGCAAAGGCCACCCTTAAACCACGTCCCCAAGTGCTGCTGTCTGGGGATTTCCTGAGCTCCCTCTGCACCTCTACTGAAGAAATGTCTTTTCTCATTCTGGAGAGGAGAAGAAATGGGGGTTTTATCCAACCAGACCAGCGTGATGCCCACTCAAATGGATTTTCCATTCTGCTCTCCCACAGCTGTAGCTATTCCTCATGAGCTTTTATGGCAAAACTCCACAGTCAGGACTTTCTGCCCACTGCCCAACCTATGGCCTTGTCCATAAAGCCCAGCTGACAGGAATTCTTCCTCCAACCTCCTTTGTCATTTAACCTTCCCATATCTTGCTGCCTCAATCCACTTCTGGACTGCAGCATGCAAGGCAGTAAAAAAAGAAAATAATTAGGTGGTCTGTTATGGTAACAAATGCAAACAAAGTGAAAAAAAAATTTAAAAACTAATTAAAATGGAAAAACAATGTCTTATAAAGGAATTTCAGTATTTAAAAAAAAGGGGGAATCAATATTCCATTTTCTGAGGTGTTGCTGTAACACTTCACAAGGGTCACAGCAGCCTCACCAGCAGCATGATCCAACTGATATCTCAGCACCTCATCCAGCTACCACTGCACCACAGACTAAATCTGAGTTTGGCAAACACTTTCCTGGTCTCATCATCTGGTTTGTAAAACCACTGGGGGATTTTAAAGGCACCACAGGCAGGTGCACTTTTAGTTGGCATCCCAGTTTGGATTTATGGCATGCCCTACCCAAGAGGGCATGCTCCCAGCAGGAGCAAATATTACAGCCCTCAGCAAAACCAGCCCAGATTTATTCATTAACACAGGAGGAAGGAAAGGCAGGAGCTGAACCCAGCACAGATTCACCCATGAAAAAGAGCAAAAAGCCAAATCAGGTAATGCAAGAGCGCAATATTTTAACCAAAATACAAGGAAAAAATTAATCGGCAAAACATTTGGAAATTTTTGGCCAAGGTGTCTGATGCTGTCATGACAAGACCACAGCCTGAAAGTGATTCCAGGCTGATTTTTTAATTTTTTTAAAACAAAAACACAGTGTCAGAGAATGACTCTTCAATGAGCCTTTATCCCTGCATTCCCATCCCAGGCACTTCAGCTCTGGATGCTGGGGCTGCTCTGCTTTGCAAATCTTCTGAGATACTGAAATGTCCAAAAAAAAGACATTCCTATGAGAATACCAGGTGAAGAATTCGAGCTGAATGTTGGAATAACCAACTTTCCAAGCCAAATTGATTTGAGGTATCTTATTTGCTTTTTATGTAAACACAGATAAGTTATTCTTGTATTTTAGGAAAATAATGGAAATAAAACCAAAAAGTAATGCAGTGTCAAGCTCCTTCAAGCATGCCCTGATCTGTCACTAAGGGAATCCTCCCCAGCCATGTTTGAGGGCTCCACATGAACCATGGCAGTGTCTAAAGCTGCTCTGTTTGCTCTCTCTGACACAGCCCAGTGGTTTCAGTCAACACAGATACCTGGAGACTGCCGACTTCAAACATTGTTTATTGAGCAAACAACCACCCCATAGCTCAAAAGGCAAAGGGAGGGGGGAGAAAAGGATGGAGAAGTGTCCCTGTGAATGTGAGTCAGGAGGGACACGAGCCAGCCGAGGATATTGGAGAATATAGCAAATATTCTATTGCTGAAACCATCTGTCTAACAAAATAGACCAAGGATAAAATAGCAAAACCAGAACCATGTGTGGACTGGGATGTCTGGGTTAAAATCTGTGCCAGGAAGGTGCTTAATTCTCAAGATAATAAAATTCTCTGGGTGCTGCAGTTTCCACCCAAAAACTGTTCACAGCACCTGTATTTCAGCTGCTGGGTACTCACGTGGCCACCCAGGTCCTGCAGAGCAGTGGTGGGATTCCTGCATGGAATCTTCTAGAGAGGAAAAAGGGAGGATCTACCCAATCAAAAATAAAAGGGGAAGCACACACTAGTGGCTAAAATATTCTGTTAAACCACACCAGATTTCTCAGTGTCCTGTACCAAACCTGATCCTCATTGTATAAAATTATTCAGATTCAGGGTCAGAGGGAAAACAGGAGATTTCTGAGTGCTAGAAACTTCTTGGTCTTCAATCACTGAGGTTTAGTTTTGAAACAACTCACATTCAATCACATCACTCCTAGGGCAGGACACAGAGTTGTTGTAAAGCCAAACAAAGGAAAGAGAGACCAACAGATCACTCAAACTTATTTTGCCCATTTTAGAATGCTTTCCAAGAGTTTACATGTCCATAGGCTTTTGAGATGACTTACCTGGAGAGGTGCATGGCATGGAAATGCCCTCCTTCTCTGGAAATGTCAGCAAATCTTCTTCTATTCCCAACAAACCAGCAGAGCCTGGAAAAGGGACTGGAAATGGAGTGAAGATGATACTTTGGGACATTACTGTGAAAGAGAAGGATCCGTGCAGGGAAGCAGAGATGGCACGAGGCAGAACGGGAGCATGGAACATACAGAACATACACAAGATGGGAACGTACAAAAGATGGGAATTTCAATCTTCCAGGAGAAGATGCAAAAATCATTCAACTTTTCCTGTAGAAATATGGCAGGGAATTGAGCACAACAAAACCCAGGAAGAAAAGCACTGAAGCCTTTCTGAGTTTCCCCACAGGATGGTGGCTCAAGGCTGTGCAACTGGGGCACTGTGGTATTTTCTGGGGCCCCCATCATTGGAAGGAAATGATGAATCTGACTCCATGTTCTTAGAAGGCTAATTTATTATTTTATGATATGTATTATACTTAAGAATGCTATACTAAAACTATACTAAAGAATAGAGAAAGGATACAGACAGAAGGCTAAAAAGATAATAATGAAAACTTGTGACTCCTTCCAGAGTCCTGATACAGCTCGGCACTGGTCACTAAGTAAAAACAATTCACATGAAACCAATGAAACAATCACCTGTTGGTAACAATGTCCAAACCACATTCCAAAGCAGCAAAACACAGGAGAAGCAAATCAGATAATATTGGCTTCATTTTTCTCTGAGGCTTCTCAGCTTCCCAGGAGGAAATCCTGGGCAAAGAGATTTTTCAGAAAATACAACAGTGACAGGGCACCTTCTGTAGTGCCCATTAGAGGGGGAGAAAATGCAGAGAAAAACCCAAGCAGGCAATGGGTTGTGAGAAGGAACACATTCTTCTCCATTCGCAGGGAGCAGAGGTGCTGGCATCCCAGCATCCCAGATTCCTTCCTTAGAGGAAGCCTGGGCACTGCTTCTTCTCAGTCTCAGTGTTGTCACAGCTGTCACTACTGCCAAGCAAGCTCTGGTGCCACCCTGTGCCCCTCTTTCCAGGGAGGAAATTCCCAGTTTCCACTCAGGGCAGGAGAGCTGGCATGGCAGGGCCCTCGCAGATGGGTGAGCAAACCCACAGCTGGCACTGCAGCTTGCATTTAGACAATTACACACCCTGCCAGCAGCCACGCTTCTTGGAAGGGATTGTGCTGTAAATATTTCACTGCCTGCTGCCCGTGGCCACTAAACACTGACAAATGCTCCTGTAACAAAGGCTTGGGCTCTGGACCTCAAACCTCTTCAGTCCCAAACTCCAGCCTTGCTCCTGTAACTCATCCTCACCCTGGTAAGGTTGTTTTAGTGGGATTGGGTCAACACAGCTGCACCTACTTCCTGCAGTTCTTTTTATTCTGCCTGCTTTCTTTTCTAATTCTCAGCGTTTTATTGTTTCTGGAGAGTTTAATTTAAGAAAAAACACTTGATTTCTGGTTTTCTGCGGTTTGGTTTGGTTTCTTTTTCAAGTCAACAAAACCCCCCACAATCCTGCACCTCCAGTGAAAGGAATAACTTTCCCTGCCAGAATTAAGTGGAGGTGGCAGAAATGAGGATATTTGAACAAAGAAAGCAGGAGTGATCACTACCCCATTGCTGGAGCACACAGGGAAAGGAAAGACAGAAATGGAACAGCAGCAGTGAAAAATATGCATGCATATTCAACCCCTTTGTCAAAAAACCTTGTGCTGCAGCATTTCAATTAACAAAGTAGGATGGTTTACCTGATAAAATGCTCCCTGTGTGAGTGTAATTACATATTTATGCCCCACAGAGATTTTTTAATTTCTCTTCAGTTTGTTTGCCTTGAAAGTATTTGTCACTGGAAATGTTCTTGATGTGTAATTTTAAGGCAGGGTTGGCCAAATGTGTAGTCTGTTTTCATTTTAGATTTATTTCGCTGAAGAAGGATTGGAAGATAATGTATATTTTCAGAGCAAAGGGAAAAAAAATCAATAAGGAAGGTGATACATGAACCAGCTGCAGAAAAAAATGCACTCAAGTGCTGCTTCATAAATTTAAGTCTTTTTTTCTTCCTCTTTCTCTTGCTTTAAATATATTCTCAGGTGCTTGAAACAGCTTATTGTTCTGCCCCTTTCATTTTGTCCTTGCTCCCCAAATGCATCTCTTATGTCTCCAGAAAGGCTGCAATGAACAGGCAGATTTTTGGTCATTGTTTTCCTATTGTTTGAGCCCTTCCTGAGTAATCCCTGCCCTGGAGTCTCAGTGCTGGGCACCTTCCTACCTCCAGCAAGGCTTTACAGTTGTGCTGGAGCCCAAAGGTGCATTCAATAGGCTTTGAGTTGTGGTATTTGCTGGGTCCCCAGGATGAAGGAGGAATTGAGAATCTGATTCCATGTTCTTAGAAGGCTAATTTATTAATTTGTGGTATTATATTATATTATATTATATTATATTATATTATATTATATTATATTATATTATATTATATTATATTATATTATATTATATTATGCTATACTAAAACTATACTAAAGAATAGAGAAAGGATACTTACAGAAGGCTTAACAAGATACTAATTAAAAACTCATTACCTCTTTCAGAGTCCTGACACAGCTGGACCATGACTGGTCATTAAATTAAAGCAACTCACATGTTGGATAAACAATCTCCAACCACATTCCAAAGCAGCAAAACACAGGAGAAGCAATCAGATAATTATTGTTTTCATTTTTCTCTGAGGCTTCTCAGCTTCTCAGGAGAAGAAATCCTGGGCAAAGGGATTTTTCAGAAAATATGACAGTGATATGAGCAGAAAATATGACAGTGACATGAGTTGTCCCAGTCCTTGTCCTCACTTGTGCAAGTGCTGGGCTGGGTCAGGGCTTGGCAGAGCACAACTCCTGTAAATGCATTTTCAAACCTTAGTTTAGCCACAGAAATGCACAGACTTTGGAGAGCTGCTTGAATGCTCAGGGAAGAGCAGAACTCCAGCTCCCATCAAAAGCCACCCTGCTGTTACTGGGTTTTTTCCCCCTTATTTCCTCCAAAGTTCCTCAGGAAGGACAGAAAGAATCTGAAGGTCAAACCCACCCCAGTTTTGGCTGGGGGACAGCACAACAGCAGGGCACTGCTGGCTGGGGAGGTCAGTGTGTCTCAGAGAGATTATTGGAGAGGTTTCCTCAATAACTTCAGCCAAGGCTTGAGAGGCCACCACAGCATAAACCATGTTATGAGGATTATTCCCAGTTCAACCTTGCAGGAAAGGAGGAATTTGGAGCAGTGTCAGGAGACAAATCCATGACCCTTCCCAAAGCCCAGGTATGCTGATGGCACAGGGATGATTGTGCTGAGCTTCTGGCTCTGGAGGTGACAAAAACCCAGATCCATCTCCTGGAGCTGACAGCAATCCCTGACACTGCCATGGCTGGATCCATCTCACAGGCCTGGAGGAGAGAAATGAGTCCTGGAGCTGGCTCTGCTCCTTCCTCCCTGACACATCCCAAGGGTCAGGAATGGCATCTGTTCTGTCTCTTCCAGGATGCAGAAGGGGGGCTCGTGTCTTCCTGCTCCCAGGAAAGAGGCTCAGAGATGGGATTCAACCCTGCCAGACCGTGCCACTTCCCTGCCACAGCCAGGATTGTCTTCTCTCCCCCCAGCTGTCCCAGTGCCCCTGAAGAAAAGCTCCAAGATGAAAGACAAAGGAGCTGGCAAAGGCACAGCATGTGCTTGGTGAGGATGAGGAAAACGTGCAAAGGAAATGCCCAAAAATCTTAAACACTCCAACGTGTCATCCAGACAACAGTGCTCCGCTACACCTTCTCTCAACAGAGATTTTTTTTCCCCTCCTACACTTTGGTTACCCAAGAAATGCAAACTTCCCTTCAGGAAAAAATCTGGAGCTGCCACCACTGTGCTCTCTCTGTGTTTGGTGCCTGTCCCACTTGAGGGTGATTGCTAAAAGCCAAAAAAACCTGATATGGGTTAACACAGAGCAGGAAAAGCATTCTGCTGCTGCTGCACAGGATTCCTGCACACCTATAAATCAGGTGCTGCCTTGCAAAGCATCAGGTCAGGTGTGATGATGTTCACAGGGGTCCGAGGATGAGGGAAGAGATGAGGATCTGACTCCATGCTTCAGAAGGCTTGATTTATTATTTTATGATATATGCTATATTAAAACTATACTAAAAGAATAGAAGAAAAGATTTCATCAGAAGGCTGGCTAAGGATAGAAAAAGAAGGAATAATAACAAAGGTTTGTGTCTCAGACAGACAGTCTGAGCCAGCTGACTGTGATTGGCCATTAATTAGAAATAACCACATGAGACCAACCACAGATGCCCCTGTTGCATTCCACAGCAGCAGATAATCAATGTTTACATTTTGTTCCTGAGGCCTCTCAGCTTCTCAAGAGAAAAAATCCCAAAGGATTTTTCATAAAAGATGTCTGTGACAGTCAGTTTCTTCTCCAGGGACAGGACAAGAGGAAACAGCTTTGGGTTGCACCAAGGGAGGTTTAGGTTGGTATAAGGAAAAAATGTCATCACAAAAAAAGGTTGTAAGCACTGGAAAAGGCTGCTCAATCCCACCCCTGGAGGGATTTAAATGATGTGTGGATGTGGCACTTGGAGATGTGGCTTAGTGCTGGTGTGGCAGTGCTGGAAGAAAATTTGGACTCAAGGATCTTGGGGCCTTTTCCAACCAAAATTATTCTGTGATTCCCATGTCAGGCAGCAGCCCTCTGTCCAAGCAGCAGTGTGAAAATGAGGCAAGCAGCTCTCAGGTGCACAAAGCCATGCCTGACCACCCAGACAAAGAAACGAGGGTGCTGAACATTGCCTTGAGCTAATTCCCCATCTTGTGATATGGGAAATCTCACAGCCTTCATAGAGCTCCACCCAGGGTTTTGCAAAAGTTTTCCTACACAAGAAATGCTACCATGTGGTCACCAACACCCTCAGTTAACCAGTTATCATCTCCTGAGGTTCCCTCTGGCCCCCTGTCTCTGTGATTGCTCAGGATGAGTTTGTGGTGCTCCTTTCCAGCAGTTGGTTGTTGGTTTTTGGTTGTTGACACCAATTTATTCTGGTTTGAATGGCCCAAATGACCTGCTCCTGTTGCAGGCCAAGATTAGTAGCAACAACAACAAATAAAAACCAAAACACACAAACAAACCAACCCTCATTGCCTCTTAAAATGTGATTTCTGTCTCAGTGCTCCTGTAAGACTCACTACCCTCTCTAGTCTCATATTCCAGAGATATCTCACTTGTATTATCATGGGATGGACAGCTCACCACATGTCCTTCTGCTGCTCACAATTTCCAGCTCCAACTCTGGCATATTCTGCTTCTTCACCCCATTTTCTCTCTGGCTTCCTTTCCTGGTTTAGGGCAAATTTGGGAGGACACTTCTCATCCCCCCTTAGCCAAAAATGCTCTATGAGGGGCCTGCTCCTGCCTGGGAGTGTTTGAGTGCATGAAAAACTCCTGAAGGATATTGGTTTCTGTGAGAGGTTTGCACAGAATCCCACATATCATCTCAGGAATATCTGCTTTTTTAAGCTATATGGTAATGCATGCTGTGCATCTGAGATTAGAATAAGGCCCTGAGGAACAAAACACTCCTCTCCCTTTACAGCTGACAATGCAGAGCTGATTTTTATGAACTCATTTCCAAGAGATTCAGCTCCATTGTTTAACACAGCCCTGGTTTCAAGGGAAATCTCCAAAGATGGTTTGACTTGGAGAATTGCCATTTTCCTCTCTGGGCTGCAAGATTTCACTGGAGGGTACTGATCTGTGGCCTGGGTGCCCAGAGTGGGGCTGGGCATTCCAGACAAGTTGGGGGAATCTCCAGATTTCCAACAAACAGCCCCAAAAATCCCAGGGAAGATGCACAATGACAAGAGGACGCTCTTGGGAGCCCCAAGAAGATTGCTCAGTTCCTGTGATCTCCTTGGGCTTTGTAACAGGTCATATTCATCACCTCTCACCTTCTTCCTTTTCATTATTAAACACTTCAATGCAATTGAGTGACTATTCTTGTCTTCAGTCAGAGATTTAAAAATCAACAAATAATGGAACAACACCTTGAGAGACTGAAAAATTAAAATAATGGTGTTTTTTGGATAAACTTACAGGGCCTGAAGAATTGGCCATTCCTGTAGGAACAGTTTTCACCTCACCTCAAAATAAAGTTTATATATATCTATATATCTTTATATAGATACAGATATCTTGTCCCCAGCCCAGCCCTTCTCAAGAAACATTGCCTTAAACCACAGTGTGACAGTGTTCACAGGGGTCTGAGCATGAGGGAAGNCACAGCACTGACATCCTTTACCCAAAACACCATTTCAATAGCAGAGCAAAATGGGGCAAAATTAAGGCAAAGCAATGAACCTGTTCCAAATGGAGACACATCACCAGCACAGAGGGAAGCTGGGCTGGAACCCTGAGACACCTGGACTGCCATGTGCAGTGTGTTTGCTCTCTCCTGGCCTGCTCCTGTCCAGTCTCTGCTCTGCCACAATCACAGCAGCAGCAGCAGCAATGAATTCAGCTCTGCCTGCGGTGGATGTGGCTATTTCATTTTGGCAGCACGAATGTTGCTAAGTGAAAGCACGTCTTTCTCAACTGCCTTGCTCATGGGAACCATTTAATCATTATAGAGCAATTATAGAGGTCTTTATTCAGTTGTTCTTTAAGTCCTCATTCAGGCAAACCTATTTCAATGGGAGCTGTGCCTGAAAGGGGACTCATCAAAACCTGACCAGGAAATGGCCAGTAAGAGTAACCGACTTCCAAGAGAGAAAAACTCATGCATTACATCCATAATGGGTAACTTCTTATGAATACACCTATTGAAGTGTGTTATATTCATTAAACTCCATTTGGAGAGGAAGGGGAACCTTCCAGTTAACACAATTTCTAAGGGCTGGTGAGAGCTGGGCTCTGTCCCTGCCTTTGACACCCGTACCCTGAGGAGCATGGCCACACCACTTTGTAATTTTACCTTAAATTTAGCAAAATAGGTGCTGAACTGGGACAGCAGTAACCATCAGTTTAACTGTATTTCTGGCCCCTGGATTCTCCTTTGCAAAACAGAAAGAGGAACAGAAAATTTCTCCTATTTTTTGGGTTTTTTTCTGTTCACATTTAGAGGCAGGGCAGGGCTTTAATTCTGTGTTCCATCACCCAGAACGTCTTTGAAGGGGGCTGTGCTGATCACAGAGCAATAATAATACTAATTGTTATCAATACAAGCTAAGAATGCTGCGCTTTTGTGGCAAATGTCCACTAGGAGCTTGACTGAGACCATCAACATTCCATTTGGGAGTTAAGCCCCATTTGAACTTGTCTCCCAAAGCGAGAGTTTACAAACACAATTTAGTCCCTATTTGAGCAAGCTCTTTGAAGATGTAAAGTACTAAATTGTGTATCTCTATGTACGAGAGACAGAGACAGAATGTGTAATTTCTTTCTGCATTCAGGGAGCACAAGATTTCCTTTTTTCCCCTCTTTTTGGAAGGAAGTTTACTGCTGAGACCATTAGAGAAAATGCAAATGTGCAGACTGTTTGTTAAGGCTCCAGGAGAGAAGGCACAGGCAGTCGTTACCACGAGTATTTCTAGGAAAATGGGAAATCTTTGTCTTTAAGTGTGTTTATTTAGCCAAGGGAAGTTTGCACAGCTTGTGGAGCATGGTTCTGGAGGAAATTAAATTTCAGCTGCACCTTCATATCACTGCTACACCTGCCAGTTCTCCTGACCAGCTCTGTCCTGCATCAACATCACAGATGAGCTGTTGTGCAACCACCAGGGTTTTTCTCTTATCCAAGAAGGAGGCAACAACCCCACTCCTGCACACCACAGATTGCTGTTGCAGCAAAACCACAGGCAGGAGACAGGGAGGAATTTTTGAGGCTGATTCAAGAAAAATGAAATTACCTTGTGTGTCTGCACAGGTTGGTGTAGAAGGATCCAAGCTGGATGCAGCCTAAGCCAGGTTTGGTGCAGAACACATTTCTCATTAGAGCTTATTTACTTGGACACTGCCAAAAGAGGACTTGAGGCTGGAAAATGGGAATGAGAGACAGAAAAGGGAGAAACATTTGCAGACATTGACCTTGGAAAACAGAAGAAATGAGCAGAGGCAGAGGCTGTTTGTGCACAGCACACCTCTCATGAAAAACTGCGGTCAAACTGCAATTTAAGGCAACGCAAAATGTTTTTGATCATACTTCGCAAACTAAATATTTTGGTTCTTCAGTTTGAAACTAATATTTCAATTCCAAAATATATTTGCAGTTTGATTTTTAAAAAAATCAATTATATGAATTTAAAATGTTAAGACCTTCACACCATATTGAAATACCATAAATACATTGAAACACCATAAATACATTGAAACACCATAAATATATATGGTTAGGGTTCACAGATTAGATTACAGAGATATATTTCAATGCCCTGTGAGCGTTGGTACATCTAAGCTCATAATTCAGGGTTCTGTCTCAAGCAACTGAAGATCCAGCCAGGAAAATCAGTGGAGCAGAGGGTGAAATTCACTTTTTCTTACAACACCTATCAAAATCTAGTCAATTAAGTGGTGCCCTAAAAGCACCTTTATTCCTCACCACCCCACAGGTGTAAAAGTCTGCCTGACACACAGACACTGTGCTCTCCTACTGCCTGTGTGCAGCTGGGGTTAATCTGCCCCAGAGCTCTCTGACATGGAGAACCACGGAGTCAAACCATTCCACCACTAAATCATGCCCCAAGTGCCACATCCATAGATTTTTTGGACTCTAAGGGATGGTGACTCCAACACTGCCCTGGGCAGCTGGTGACAGAGCTGGACATTCATTTCAGGGAATAAATTTTCCCCTGATATCCAACCTAAACCTGTCCCGGTGCAACTTGAAGCAGCTCCCTCTGCTCCTGTCCCTGTTCTCTGGGAGCAGAGTTTGATTCCCCCTGGCTGTCCCCTCCTGTCAGGAGCTGTGCAGAGCCACAAGGTCCCTCCTGAGCCTCCTTTGCTCCAGGCTGAGCCCCTTCCCAGCTCCCTCAGCCTCTCCTGGGGCTCCAGACCCTTCTCCATCTCCATTCCCTTCCCTGGACACACTCCAGCCCCTCAGTGCCTTTCAGAACCTCATTCTCCTCCTCTGCATTTTTCCTGTTCAAAACAAAGACCTCTCCCTGGCCAAAGTGAGAAAAGGGGATGTGTGTGGAAACCCCTGACACAAATCTGCAGGATCCTAAAGAACTGTGTTCTGCTTATTCTCAAGGTAAGAAATCTACATTTTGTTTCGGTCGGAATTTTACAGCTCATGTGCACACACACTCAGCACTGGGGGGGAAAAAAGCATAAAGAAAAGGAAAGCTATCTTCAGCAGAGCGATAACTTATCTTTCCAGTGATATTTTTCCCCCCTATCTGCATTTAAAATGAGTCAGATTTGGATGGAGGAGCAGCAGTTGCTGCTTCATGTGCTTCCACACAGGTTTTGTGGATGTGCACTGTGATGTATTAATGACTTTGTTGTTGTTTATGGGGTTTGAGTGGATAAAAGGGATAAATGTAGTGGGCTCATACTAAAAAAGTACATTGAGATTAAGAGAAAAAAGCATGGTTAAGAACTTCCTCAATGAACTCATCTCAAGAAGAGCCATTCCTTCAAACACCACACAGAATTCAGACATATTCAGGTTTCTCAGAGAGCAAAGTTGCAGACAGATGCCAGGGGGAACCAACAAACATTTCTAGCACGTTACCAGCCTCACCTAATCTGTTTAATTGTGTTTGTAAATTCATGAGGCACCCAACTGTTCACCCAAATACCTCAATTCTGTGGAGCAGGTCCTAAATTACAACGTGTGGGGTACATTACCTCAAGTGCCAGACTTTGTTAAAGATCAGTCCCTCTCCTTATTAACATCCACTCCTGCAGAGATGGAACCTTCTGTTCAGAGGCATCTCATCCCCACAGATCCCAGTGGTAAACCCTGTGTTTGGTAAAAGCACCCTTTGTAGCAATTATCTTTTCTAAGCAAACCTTGTTTTTTTTCATTATCCTGTAGCAAACAGCCTTGTTCTATTAGATACAGCCAGAGGAAGAAATGGATATCCAGAATTACACAGAAATATTGGTTTGAAGAAGGAAGAGAGGCAAGGAAATGGATATTTATACTTGGGAATTCTATTCCAATTATTCTCTGCTGAGGACCTACTAGCACACACTCCTGGGTGTGTTTTTGTAGAATGGAAATGGGTTTGTTTGAAATTCCAGACAAGGATTAATTATTTGATGATATACATCCATCACGGGCTTCCTCACAGATAAGGCTCAGAGAGGAATAAAATTCACTAAACTCCATCTTGTTTCCAAGCTCTCCTCATCTCACAAGACACAAACTCCAAAAGAAGAGAGCCTCAAGAAAACCAAATCTAAGAGTTGATATTTCACCACAAAATGCACTCTCACTTTGGAAAATAACATCCTCCTATGCAGAAGGGCTAGGGGACATTGAACTGAAATGGAAACCATTGGTTTTCTCATTTATTTTTCCACTGAGAAAAACTACAACATGGCTGGCAAGCACAGAAATAGCTGTTACACACACAGGGATGTTCTGGGGTTTTTTCTGCAATAAAATTTCATTCTATGCCACACCCAGCAGGTCTAGTTATCCCAGCAAATGCTAATGAAATTTTCTCAGTAGTACTTTACAGCTAATTAATCATTCTCCTAAGACAGACCTAACAGAAGAACACAACCTGGAGTGTGATATCTCACACCATCAACATCACCCTGATGAAATTGCATAATTTAATTCATTTTTTGGGTTATAAACACAAGTATTTGGTCACTGTCAAAGCACCACATGGGAAAGGCAATCCCAGTTGGATATTTACAGTCCAGCATAATAAACTAGAAATATTTTTTGAGCACTTTGGTCACTCTGGAGGGACTTGAGAGAGATTATACACTTTGCTGCTTGAGCCCCACAGGAAGTTCTTGATATGATGCAGGCTTTAGAAGGGGGCTGATGTCTCGGTGTGCAAGACTGGATATCTGTTTTTTCCATCTGATTAATGTAAGGAATCCACACCCACCCCATCCATCTACAGTCTCTCCCTCCAGTTCAGTGATAACCACAGAAATGCTAAACAGAACAAACAAGGATTTACCCTAAAGTAATCTGCAGGTGCCACATCAGCCAATCTTCCCTTCAGATACACACACACACAGAAAAGATAACACACAACATTTAGCAATCCATTTTTCTGTTCTGTTTCATTGCCACCTCAATGGAATATAAATATATGTATATATAAATATATGTATATATAAATACATGTGTATAAAAATANCCTGGAAACTCTATTTGTCCTCCCAAGAAATTGTCTTCTCACTACATAAGAAGAGCCTGGTGCTGTCGATAAATGCAAACTGCATTTTGATAAAGATAAATTATGAAGCAGCTCTTTGGTCTTCTGAAGAGCTGGGGTGGTGTGGACAGCTGTTTGGCTGCTGGAGCTACATTTAATGAGATTTGTGCACAAAATTGTTTGCACGTTGGAGGGATGCATTTCACAATGGCACCGAAAACAATTGGGTGTTGTGGGATAAGTACCTTTTACAGTATATCAAGGTCAAACCTTTTACTTGATGTACTTAACTAACCATGTAAAATATTACATCAGCAAGCCTATGAGGCACTTAGAGATATATTCATATTTGCATAATGTCCTCTGTAAGTTAGTCTGCGGTCCTTAAGGGTGTTTAGAATAACTGCATGCAAGAATATACTTAATCCAATCTCATTTTAGCTTTTGCTCTTTTAAGATTTCAAAATTAATAAATCCTCCTGATACTCCAAATTACCATGAGCTTTTATAAGCATAACTTTGTAACTTTAACCCATTTATGAACATACCCTACAGGCATATGTACTAATGAATAAGAAATAACATTAGAAGTTTAAAGATGGTCTCTTTATGAAGTAATGTAAGAAAATCCTGTTAGCTGGATCAAGTACAAAAGTGTGATTTCTTAAAAATAGAAAATCCTTCACAAAATTACTTGTAATTACAATAACCAAAGGATAAAAAGTAAGAATAGTTTAAGCATTGTGCATTATTTAACTTGGTACATGAAATATGTTTTATGTATATGTATGAAGCATGCAAATAGCAATCTGATCTAAAGTGTGCTTCCATGGCTACAGGATTTCTATTTATTTATTTATTTTCCATTGTGCTTGATTGCTGTCAAAAGCACTGACAGATAAAGGATTTCAAATTACCTTAAACACTTGGTGCTTGTTCCAGTGAACCAAGATCTTCTCCTGTTTGCCTCTAAGACATCTGGAGGAGGTGGGGAAAACCTTCCTGGCCAAAGGTTCTCCCCCAAATTCCTCCTGAATCCACAAGCCCAACACCTGCATTGGAGAATTAAAATGATGATGATGTTGATGATGATAAAAACTCATCACAATTAATGTGTCAATAATTGAAATTTCTCCTTCTGCTTGCTGTGGGGTTGAAGCAGCCCCTGCTGCCTGCCCACCATCAGGAGTCATTACAACCCATGGGGTGAAATGTCCTGGTGATCAAACCCTGCAAGCAGGGCAAGAGAAAGGAGTGAACCCCAGGCACTGCTGCTGATGGCTCATGGGAAGAAGAAAGAAAAAAATTCCATGTGGGAACCACATGGAATTGGGAAACTTTTCATTTTGCCTGCCGCATATTTAATACAGGCAGAAAAATCCCAAATCATCTCTTGCTTGCCCCCACCCCTTCCCACTTGAAGTTCAACATTAAGTGGCCAAATTATAGGGTCCTCTCCTCTTTTATGTTATGATTTATTATAGTTATGATTTATTATAGTTATGACTTATTACAGTTATGATTTATTATAGTAATCCATTTTGTTCTGTTTCCAGATCAGCCAAAGTCACTGCTCTCTTTGCAGAGAACAACTGAAAAAAAGGGATTTCTATCAGTTTATCTGCTATGAGCAGCCAGTGTGGATCATCAGAGCTCCTTTCAGTCAGTGCAGATGATTCCTAGAACTGAACAGCTGGCTCTGAGACCCCAGATGAGCTCCTCATTTCCTGAGAGTGCCATTTCAGGACACCAGGAGTGTGCTGCTTCCAGGAGGATGACAGGTGAAAGTCCCAGGTGTCACAGGAGTCACCCTGTGGTTGTCAGGAAGCTGAGGAGTATTGACAGGTCTTACAACAACAAAACCCATCTCACTCATCACACCTTGACCTTGGCAAGTGTTTGCCCTGCTCAGTGGAGCAAGAAGGTGAATTTAAAGCAGTGACAGGGGAGACGTTGCCAGGTGGGTGTTCTGGAGATGCTCCACTGCTCTCCCACTGGATATCACTCTGACATTGAGCCCAGCTCTGGACTCTCCACAGACCAAAGTGGCTTTGTTCAGGGAATAATGCAGGAGCAAAGCTAAATGACTCCCTATTAAAGCAGCCTCAGATAGCCAACAGCTCTTTGATCTTGGAGTCTTTGTGGCTGAGATGACTTTGAGGTGTTAGAAAGTCTTTTTTTCTCGAGATCGAAGGAGGAGTCAGGATTCTTTGGCTGTGGTTTTCAAGGTTGTTTATTTTCTGTTATCTATAATTTTTTTTTTCTGACTTGCTGAGGTCTGTCCAGCAGGTCAGTCTGTGGCACACTGACTGCCCTTGGGGTGGTGTTATCTTTTTA
>WBNQ01005650.1:34663-50125 GCA_013401375.1 Spizella passerina
GTGAGCCCAGGTGTGGCCAGATATTCACCCGGCCTGGAGCAGGAACTGAGTGTCCAGCAGGAGCAGGGCAGTGACCATTCCCTGTGCTGGACACTGGCAAGGCCACACCTCCAAAACTGGGGTCAATTTTTGGATTCTCACCAGAAGAAAGATGCTGAGGGGGTGTAGTGTGTCCAGAGAAGGGAATGGAGCTGGGAAAGGGCTCAGCCTGGAGCAAAGGAGGCTCGGGGGGACCTTGTGGCTGTGACAGAAGGGGACAGCCCAGGGTGGGTATTGGGCTCTGCTCCCAGGGAACAGGGGATAGGACAAGGGGAAATAGCTTCAAGTTGCACCAAAGGAGGTTTAAATTCGATTTTAAGAAAAATTTCTTCATCAAAGTGTTGTCCAGCCCTGGACAGGCTGCCCAGGGCAGTGATGGAGTCCCCATCCCTGGAGGGACTTAAAAACTGTGTAGATGTGGCACTTGGGGACATGGGTCAGTGGTGGCTTGGCAGTGCTGGGTTAACACTGGATTCAATGACCTCAAAGGCCTTTTCCTAAATGAATAAATGATTCCCATGGCATCAGACTCTTCTGGGATCCTCTGTCACCTCCAGGAGGTGCCAAGTGTGGCCAGAGCCATCTCAGAGCTGTGCCTGCCGAGGCAGTTCACTGGTCCAGCAACATTTCCTTTTCTCCCACATGACAAAATAAAAAGCAGGAGAGAATTATTCGTCAGCTCAATCCCTGTGTTAATCTAGTTGCAAGTATAATGTGATTTCCCTCCTGCCCCAGTAGTAAGTATTGCAACACCTTACATATGGATCATTTTAATCTAATATAATCTGGCTGGCTAGAAAGAAGGTTTCCCTCCACCACAGCTGCTTTTGATTAATGCTAAACATACATGCAAAGCTTCAATCAGCAAGAGTGTGCATCTTAGCTGCTCTGCATTTGGGAAATCAACAGTAAACCCTAGAAAATGCAGAAGATGCTGCAAAGCTTTACATGCTTAAGTTATATCCAGCTTTCCCCCCCCCAGATGTTTCCTCTCTTTGCCATTTCTAATGTATCATGATTTATTACTACTTTTCTTTAAGCAAAATTGATTTAAAAGCTGCTGATCGCAGGAGATAAGAAGTGTCAGCTCACCTTTACAAAAAACAAACCCTGGGCAAACACTCATTAACTGTTTTGTCCTCTTCATTTTACATTCACTTGCTGCAAACTTCAGCAGGAGGAGAAGCATTTCTGCTGAAGCTGAGATCAGGCACATATGTTATAATAAAAACACAAAGCCAATAAACGATAGCTTTTTTTATCACTATTAAATACAAACATGTATTCTTATTTTACTATAATTATCAAACTAGGATTAATATAATCTTGTATATTGCTTCCCTTCACGGTGAATTAAATTATGTAAAAAGTCTCCCACCAGTATTCTTACCCAGCAAGAAACATTTTAATTGTAAATTTGCCTTTTGGAGTCTTTAAATGACACACACACACGCATTAAAAAAGGCCACGACTATGGAAGCTGTGTATCCACTAATCTGTAAATAGACTCCCAGTCCAGGACTCATCTCTGAAATGTGGCATCAATTGCACAGGCTCCCATTTAGTTTTAGTTGAATAAAGCCACACTAGATACGCAAATAACATCAAACTTGCCGGATTAGAAAGGGGCACCTCATACTCTAAATCATGATTGTCAATCATCACCCAGGATTAAGGGATATAGTTTAAAAACCTAAAAGCAAGCACTTCCTTTTAACTTCTGCCTACTGTGCATTTTGGATTATCGCCCAGAAGCAGCATTACTTGAAACAAGGCTGCCTCCCTTCTGCCAGCTCCGGCAAGTGCAGCTCTGCCACCTCCTCACCCCTGCTTTGGGGAAAAAAAACCTCTCAGCAAAGCATGCAATTTAGATTTGAGATCTACTGCTGGCTGTGATTATATTTATAACTCGCTTTTCACACAAGAATGGGGGGTTATTTTTGGCTTAATAAGTGCTTTCTGAACACAGTCCCCATTCTTACCACAAAGATGTAAGGCAGTTAAAAACCAGAGCAGCTGCTCTGTTCTTCCATGGAGCTGGCAGCCTCCCTGAACCACCGAGTTCCTTCCTGGTGAAGGGTTTTGAGGGAATTACCTGGAATGCATTTCATTGTGCTCCTGAAAGCAGAGCAGCATCCCTTGGATAACTCATCTGTCCTGGGCAGTCACACTCAGCTTCAGGCTCTGTCTCCCATCTCTCCCTCCATCACCTTCCCCTGGCTGAGCTGCAAGTTGTGCAAAGTGAGAGTTGCCACTTGGAAAGTCTCTCCTTGGCTGTCAGAAAAGACCACAGGATAGGAAGATTTGGTCAATAAACATTAACATTGAGTGTGTATGTGAGCTCGGTGAGCTGAGCTCAGGATTGGGACAGAAACCAGGAATAATTTGTGGGAATAGTTAAGAGAAGTGGCTGCTGTTTGGGCCCTGACTCATTGTCAGGTTCTCTCGCTGGTCAGAGTGACCCCAAGNCAACATCACAGCAGAAGATGGAGGCCAAGAAGAAGAAGGAGAAAGGCTGGACATGCCCAGATCCCTCCATCTTGCCCCCTGAACCCCCATTCTAGAAACCCCAAAATCTACTTTTTCACTTTGTGATAAATTCACTGTCATTCTACTTAATTTGTCATGGCTTGCAGATCTTCATCTCAGGTTGGTAACTTGCCCCATGGGTCATAATCAAACCCACAGGGGCATCTTGGGCTCTGTGCCAGGGTCTCTGAGCCCCCTGGCAGGGTCTGGGCTGCTCAGGACAGCCAGAGGGATGTCCTGGGTCCTGACAACTCATAACTGATTACCTGATTTTCCAGGTTTGTGGTTTTCCTTATCTGATGTAAATTCAGGCCATTTTTGGCCTTTTGGTTGTTTCTGCCCAACAAGTGTGCTCCCAACTGATGTACCTGGACATGCAGGTTCTGTTGGAGAGCTGGACATGGATGAAGGAGAGAAAGCCCACAAGGATTGGGGCAGAGAGGGAACCTGCACAAACATGGACCTGTTTGCTCTGTGTGAAGGCATTCCCAGCCAGCATTCTGTGTTTCCATTCCTTTGGCTGCTGCCACAGACAACACACATCCCATCCTGTTCCTTAAAAATAGGATTAAGTCATCTTGCACAGCTAATTGAAGCCTTTTCCAAAATCAGTATTTTTGGAACACATTTATAACTGAGATGGTCACCAGGACGTGGGGACAAGGGTCACACCCTCACTGCTGTGAATTCACAGCTGCACTGACTCCAATTTCACTTCCAAAATCTAAAGGAGACAAAGCTCTTGCCCCTAAGGTGCAGTTTATGGCTGCGAAGTGATTAAAGAAAATATACACTGGTTCTTTAAGCAAGAAGGGGAAAAAACTCAGCTAAGGCTAATCTTATCAACATATAACCTTTTAATCAGATTATTGAAACAACATGTTAATTTATGAAAAGTTCAGCATTCTATTAAATTGCAAACAACCCAGTGAATTGCAACCCAACAGGCTGCTTCATTGAATTCATGCAGCCACTCCTGGCAAAGGCATTCCAAATTTGAACTTAATTAATATTCCTACTCCTGGTTTCCATAGTTTCTTTTTAAACATGAGTACCAGCAGAAACTGGCAGTAACTTTACCCATATTCTCAATAATAACCCCCCTCTGGCTGTCAATATGTGTGAAAGGAAAAATTTTTTGCATACCCCAAACAGCCTGTCATTTTCCTGTCTTTTGTCAAAAATATGTTGGCAACTTTTTTCCCTCTTTTTTTTGCTTACACAGCTTAAGATGCTTAACTGTTTCTCTGCTTGGGTTGTGGGTGAGGCACCTTCCCTTCTTGGAGCATTGACATCAAATGACAGCCACATTGCAAAAAGAATCCCCACATTTCACAGAGGTATTGGGGGGAAAGCTTTCCTTGGAGAATCAAGAATGTAAGTGCTAAAATGCTTGGGGAAGCATTTAACATTTTCCATCCTTGCTTAGGAACTTAAAAAAAAATTACTTGTCTCCATTATGAAATGAAATTTTATTACTCTAAATGTGATTTAAAGCTATTTTTTCTATTCCTATACAAGCTGAATGTCAGAAACACAGAGCAAGAAAGCCTCACTCACCATGTGGGCAGAAAGCAGGAGAGAAGCACAGCACTGAATCCCACCTGGGCATGGAAAAGGAGGAAAGAAACATTCCCAGCAGTGCCCTGCTTCCACAGGAATCTTTCCAGAGGGCAAAGTCCCTCTGCAGCTCCACAACATCTCCCTTTCTGCATGGTGTGGTCCCCAAAACCATCTTCCACTGTTCACCGAATGAACTCCTTGTTCTCAGTATCCTTTGACTTTTAAGGAGTATTCTTTGTGTTTTGTGTTGGTACAAGAGGAACATAAATGTCACTTGGGAGGGTACCCAGAGAGCAGAGGGCCCCCATGAAGAATTTCAGGCAAAAATCTACACAGCAAATCCACCCTGAGCTCTGTGATGCTGCAGGATACTCTAATAAAGATTAATCCCTCAAGCTTTGGGACCAGTGACTTCAGATTTATGCTTTTGGACTTCTGCACAGGAATAACCCTGGATTGCTTTCCATGGGGAGCTCAGTGTCTCTGTTTCATCTGGCCCAGAAAACCCCAAGTATCTCAGACAGTGTCTGACTGAACCTCTCTTAGAAGCAGAACTGAGCTTTAAACCAGGTGAGATGTCAGTGATGGCAGGTAGAAAATGACTTCACAATTCTCTAAATTAGGGACTAAACCTAAAACTTCTTCCTAAACTGAAACCAGTAGATGAGCTCAGGATCTTGCCATGGATGTATCCAAACTGATTCTTCTCTCTAATTTACCAGGAGGGTGGGAAGACACTGGTACAGATTGCTCAGGGAGATTCTGGCTGCCCCAACCCTGAAAGAGTTCCAGGTCAGGTTGGCCTTGGAGCAGCCTGAGATAGTGGAAGATGTCCCTGCCCATGGTAGGGGTTTGGAATGAGATGATCTTCAAGGTCCCTTCCAAACCAAACCATTCTGGGTTTCTTCCAATCCAAACCATTCTAGGTTTTCAGTCTATTAATTTCTCAGGTTTGGAACATTAGTTCCATTTTAACCAAAAGTGGCCAAGGCATAGATTGATAAAAGATAAAATTCCCCAATAAATTTTATACAAAAAGTTCAATGCAAAGATCAGAAATCCAAATCAGTGCATCACCAAAGGCAGGCTGCAGAGTGAGCCCAGCAGCAGTTTGTTGTTTATCCCATCTGTTGACCAGCTGAAATGTGTGAACTGGTGTCCAGTTAGAGCATATGTTAATATTCAGGAGATGTGCCAGATGCTGTGTGGCTCACAAGGAGCACACAGAGCCACTCATCCACCTGTGGGACAGCACAGAGGGTGCCCAGAGGGATTTTAAAGGAGCACATCCAGAGGGGACAATGAGGCTGGAGAGGGGCTGGGAGCACAAACCCTGTGAGGAACCCCTGAGGGAGCTGGGGGTGCTCAGCCTGGAGAAAAGGAGACTCAGGGCTGCCCCCATCACTCTCACAGCTCCTGAAAGGTGCCTGTGCTCAGCTGGGGCTGGGCTCTGTCTCCAGCAGCACTGACACAACCAGAGCACACAGCCTCCAGCTGCACCAAGGGAAATACAGGCTGGATAGCAGGAAAAAGTGTTTTACAGAAAGAGTGATAAAGCTCTGGAATGGAGAGGGGAGGTGGTGGAGTCCCCATCCCTGGGTGTGTTTAACAAAGCCTGGATGTGGCACTGGGTGCCAGGGGTGAGTTGAGCTGTTGGGGCTGGGTTGGACTCGATGATTCTGAAGGTCTCTTCCAACCCAGTGATTCTGTGAATTCTGTGATTCTGTGAGTTCAGCATCACAGAGTCATTTAGGGTGGCAAAGACCTCTCAGATCACTGAGCAGAGGGAGGAACCTCTTGGGCATCATACCCCAGGAAACCAGGCTTGGTTTACTCCAGTGTTAAACACAATAAAATTAATTAACACCTTCCCTGACAAAACAAGGTTTAGATACACACAGCCAGTAAATCAGGTTCTGCACCTCTGAATTTACTGCTGATCCTGCCTTAAAAGTCAGGGTGGGAGGACCAAGTGACTTCCTGAGGTGCCTTTCAATCTGATTTAACCCATGTTCATCCTACATCTGGGAACACAAGCAGCTCAGTACAGCCATAGGTGAATTTTCCACCTGCAAAGGTGAAAAGTTTTTCTTTCTGCACTAAAGAAAAATTCACATGAGCAAAGATTAACTCCCAGATTCTAAACTGACACAGTGAGTCTGCATCCCACCCTCAACAGGTACAGGAGCAGGCAGTGATGCCAAAACCCAGCACTCAAACACTGAACACAACAAGGCAACCTTGGGCTGGTCGTGACACCTATTCCATTCCATCAAGGCTGATGTCAACCACAATTTCCAGGATTCTGCAGGATGAGAAGCCTGCCTTCAGGGTAGCACAGTGCAGAAAGGTGATGTCTCATGCTGCCATTCCAAATTCTGCTGTTGCATTGAGTTCAATCATCCAGGCCCTGCCAAACGGGGAAACTCAAAGCCACCTGCAAATCAGGAGGGGACAAGATGACAAGCAACTGTTTGACTGGTGAAGATCCTATTCTTGGAATAGTTCCTGCCTATCCTGCCAAAAATGCCTTGGCTGAGGAGTGTGTGGTGGCTTGGGGGGAGGGATGAGGAGAGGGGAGGGAGTGCTGAGGATCAGAACTGCCTCCAGGTGAGGTAGACCCAAGGCAGAGTTGAAAGAGAATGGCAGGTCAGATGGAAGCACCCTGGAAGAGATGGAGGATGTCCAGCCAAAGCCAGGATTTTCTTCAGAAGGAGATAAATAATTTCTTCTTGATGTTGGTGCTGGCCTTCAGCTTTAGAGACTCTCCAACTCAGGAACTGTTTATACAAAAAAATAAAATTATCAGGAAGCCCAAGTGATCCTTTGATGGGGCAAAAAGATGTTTTGTGGTTCACAGATCACAACACAGAGAAGGGCAAATAGGATGGCTGGAAATAACCTTCCATGCTGCACAGGGGAAAAAAAAATCTCTTAATTCTTCAGCTGCACTGGGAAGGGCAACAGACATTATTTCTGTTATGGCCTGATAAGCCTTAGCTAGAAATGAATCTTGGAAAACAAAGGGGTGAAAGCAGTGAGGACATATGAGGGCAGGTCATCAGCAGAGCCCTGCAGGAAAGCAGAGCCACAACACTCTGCCTGAGCAGCTCTGAAATACCAAAAATCCTGAGAAACCGCTCAGAGCCAGCATTGCAAAACTCCACCTGCAAAGGGAAGCTCACCATGGAAAAAGAATCAGGGTAGAGACTTGCAAGGAGAACAGGAGACAGGCCATTGCTCCCAGAAGGCAGGGATGGAGCAGATGGATGGCATCTGGAGATGGCCTGAGCTGCAGCACAGCTGAGGGAGCAAACGGTCAGGGAGCAGCTGCCATCAGGCTGGGATGGGGAGCACAGGGACAGGGCCTGCTCTGCTCTGCCAAGGACCAGCAGGTGTGCAAGGACAGGGATGCCAAGCAGAAGGGAACCAAGCCACAAGAAAACTCATTCTGTTTGAAGTTAGCCAGTGTCAGATTAAAGGAATCAAAGACTTGTTTAGAGCAAAGCAAGGAGAAATAAAGGAAGCGTTTTTCAGATTTCAGTCCAAGCCTTTTGTCCAGTTTAACCTCTTTCCTCTTACCCCTCCATTTGCTTGTTTTCCTCATCAGTCACAACAGAATGGCTCCTCTAGAAGAGGCTCATCCCTTGGCTTTGTGATCACCAAAGAGGCCAAGATCAAAGCAATTCAGGAAGAGTTTTCATGCCTGTACCCCCTAATGTGCTATGGGAGATAAACCTGAGCAGAGCCACAGCAGCCAGAGGGGCTGTGCAGTTCTCCTAAAGACAATTCCTGCCCACAGAAAGGAAGCATTTGCCTGCCATCAAATCCTCTGCTCTCCAGTCTTAGGGAAGCAAAGTCCTCTCAAGGTTCTTCCTGTTAAAAGGGAAGAGGAAATCCAATGAGCCACACGAGCTGAATTCATTACAGATGGTTTTCAGGGGTCAAATTAACAAGTAACCATGGTTTTCTTGGCCTCTGTGAATAGGTGAGGTTATCTTAGGCACTCACTTTACTCCTCTGTTCATTAGGCATCTCATTTTAGCTGGTTTAAACGAGTGGCTTGCATCCCTTCAGAAGTGGTGAAGCAACTGAGACTCTTCTAGGAACCAAATCATCTGTCCTACTTTAGTTTCATGCCAGGATGAATCAGACTTTGAAACAGATCCCTTCTCTCTCAGTCCGTGATACAGAGAGCCTGCACAATGAGCACAGGGCCCATTTCAACTCACAGGATGGGAATTTGGGGCTCAGTCCCCCAGGATGTTTCCATGCCTGGGGAACTGCTCCACTTTTGCTTCTTTTGGCTCCACTCCTGTCTCGTGTGGCACTGCAGAGGAGCTGTGTTGTCTTCTGCAATCTTGTTCCATCACAGAGCTGGCTCTGTTCCATTTCCCCTTGGAATCCACATAGTTCAACATCCAAAAAATAACCACCCACTGAATTAAAACAAAAACTTTTAAAATGCTGTCACTCTCCCATAGCTTCCTCAGCACATCTAGTTCTTTCTGGGTCTATTTTGTACAGGGAATGCTCAAGAAGGAGAACTATTCCTTGTCTTTTTTTGGCATGAAGCAATTTTCTGGCACTGACAATTAAAAGCAAGTACATTCCAACTCAAAGCTGGAGACAAATTTAGGAGTGTGTCTGACAGCACAATTGACACTCATGCCATTTTTTTAAAAATCAAGTTGACAGACTCTTAGGAATTTCTAAGAGCAGACATTTCCTGAGCCTGATTAGGACCTTAGTGAGTCCTGGAAATAAAACCCCAGGATGAGCTCTCTTCTTTAGCTGACATTCCTGTTGATTTCTGCCCTCACCACATGACTAAACACTCGGTGCTACCATTGAACCATTATTTCCTGCCTTCTCTTTTTCAGCTTGGCCCCTCACGTTGCTAAATGTGCCATTTTTCCCATGAAACAAAGCAGAAAACTGCCCACCTTCCTGTTTCTCACCTTACATGGTGGGTCTGAATGGAAAACAACAACATGGAATTGAGAATTACATGTCGTACAAAGAACGGCTCCGGCTTTCTCGATGGACACAAACCCAGCTTTGGATCACACCACTGCTGCACAAGGAATTGTCCCTCCAGTGGCCTGATCTGAGGGTCTCTTCTGGAATAATGTCCTAGAGGGAAGCTGACAGCTCTTTCTTGCCCTCCCTGCACACAACCAGCAGCATTATTTTTGCAGGATTGTTGTTTGTGAAGACCAAATAAAGCCATTTCCTTTAAGGCAAAGTGCCTTCACAGTGTAAAGACTTCAAAGAGATCTTTGCCCATCATTACAGGGAGTGCTATAACCCTGAACCTCTGTGGTTTTGTTTCCCCAAAGTCACTTCAACCTATTTTTCAATTTGCAGAAAAGAGGAGTCTCTTCTTGCTAACACAAGCACCACCTTAGCACCCCTCTCATCAAAAAATTAAGTGCTATTAGCTAAAGACACTCTACTGTCTGCTCTGAGTTATACACCAGTCATGGTAGGTGTTAATTTGATTAGTGATTGGGCTAAAAGCAGCTAAATAAAAATTATAATGCCCAAGAGCCACTTAGACTTGTTCAGACTCTTTAAATACCAAATCCCTTCAGCAACGTAACATTATCTTTATAGACAAAACTGAGTTTAAAAGTACAAATCTAATTGATCTCAAGTGCATTGGAATTACTATATTTAGGCATTGGATTATGCACTACAGAAAGCCTCATGCTATGCAGGCAACAAAACTAATTGTGGGAAGACAAAGGTATGTGTCTAACGTGCTTATGGACTTTTAAAAATTCATATTTCCATTGAAGCTGGCAAAATTACAGCTGCTCACACCAGCAGTGAATTTGGCACTGTGCCCCACATGTTGAGCAAACACAAGCCAGCTATTTCTGGTCTCCTTCAGAAGACCTGGACTTCAAGCTCTGCCTCAAAATTACTATTTAAGGCTTTCACTGTTGCAGGAAGAAGAAAGTAAATAAAAAAGCAGCAAGTTGACTCTCAGCAGCTAAACAAGACTTTTCTTCTCTTTAGTCTCAACTGGGGGCTCAGTTCACACAGACATTTATGGCAGATGCTCTGACACTGAAGAAAGATGTCTTTCCACATTTAAAGGAGCTTTTCAAATGTAAGATGCTATTTCAGAATAAAGGAGTTGCCTAGACAAGAGGAAGGAGCAATCCATCCCCACAGCCACTTCTGAGACTGATATTTATCAGCATATATACAAAAACCATCCCCATACATACAAAACAAAGGGCATACAAATGGAGAGATTCACTAGCCCAGTTGAACTTGTGTCTGGCTGGTCAGGAACATTCTTTTAAAGTCTTCAGATGGATGCAGGGATTCTGGCTGCTTTGAACTGCTGCTGCTTGCAATTTACTTGCCTCCCTGCAGACAGATTTCCCCAGGAGGGGAAAAAAGCAACAAAATCCATTTTTTCCCACCCCAAATACAACCCCAGATCTGCATGGCAGAACAAAACAATTGTCAAGAAACACTGTCAGACAACATGATCCAAGATTACAGAAGATCCAAGATTATTTTAGTTGGAAGGGACTTTAAATCATCTCATTTCACCCCCTGCTATGGCAGGGACACCTTCCACTACCCCAGGGTGCTCCAAGCCTCATCCAACCTGGCCTGGAACCCTTCCAGGGATGCAGGGGCAGCCACAGCTTCTCTGGGCACCCTGTGCCAGGGCCTCACACCCTCACAGGGGTGAATTTATTCCTAATATTGAACCTAACCCTGCCCTCTGACAGTTTAAGATATTCCTCTAAAACTTAGTGGCTCATCACCGTGCAGCATTTCCTGCTTATCCCACAATGTCCCCTCTTGATCCTTCTCTATAAAAGGAGATGCAATCACTGCTTAAACACACTGACTTTACCCACAGAGGCTCCCAAAAATGCATTAAAAAGGGAAAAAAGGAAGCAACATAGCAGAAGACAAAATAGGTCTTAAAAATAGGAAAAAACCCAAAACATCTGAGCTTCATATAACTCAGAAAAATCCACTGAAGGAATCCGCCTATTACAAGGGGCTGGGCTGGGTCTTGGAGATCTTATTTCAAATTTTTCCCTGACAGGAATGGATTTGGAAAAGAAATTCCATGGAAGAGCAAGAATCTTTCTAGGTTGAAAGGTGTTTTGTTTTTTAGGTTTCTTTTCTTAATGAGAAATTAAAACCACACATGCTGAGAAACAAAGTTAAGTTAAATCTAGCCCAGCTTTACACATTTTAACAATTCACTCTGCTGTCTGTAGAACACAGCAATATAAATATTGCTATCTCTGTTAAAATGAATTATTGACAATTTTAATACATGTTGCACAGTACATATTAATATAGAAAAATACATGTTATCAGCAGTGCAATGTTGACCATGTACTAATCCATTCCACCTGCTCAAATATTAGTGCAAATAATTATATATTTGTAATGCATCATTGCTGTCTAGTTTGAATCTCTGCCTCCAGAATAAATGTCTCTTCTCTGAAGTTGTTTGCTATTATGAGTAAAATGTTATATATTCATACTCAAATTGACTTTGGGTGGATAAGTAAAATGAGCAACCTTCAAAAATCCACTTGCCTAAGACTTAGCAAGTCATTTTAATGAATTGTTTACAGTAAAATGGTTGTTATAAAAATGTTTCAAATGCAAGCTTGTGTTCACTGCCTTCTCCACAATGCTCAAACCTCACTTAAATATCAGTGGAGGGCTCACAATGCCCATCTGCAACCCAGGTGAGCCTGAACTGTTTGTCCTAACACCTGGAGCTTGGAATTGGCTCTGGACACATCTTCTCTCCACAATCTGTTTCTTTAGAAGCAAAGAGGGGCCCTTGGTGAGGCTGAACCCCTGACAGAACAACAGCTCCTGTCCTCAGCAGATTGATGCTGTGGCATTCACATTTTCTGGAAAAATCCCTTCTCCTAGGATTTTTCTCTTGTGAAACTGGAAGCCTCAGAGAAAAAGGAAAACAATTCTTATCTCATTTGCTTCTCCTGTGTTGTGCTCATGTGGAATGTGTTTGGAGATTGTTTACCTACAGGTGATTGTTCCATTGGATTCTGCTGGGAGTTGTTTTCACTCTTTGGCCAATCAGGGCCAAGCTGTGTCAGGACTCTGGAGAGAGTCACGAGTTTTCATTATTATCTTTTTAGCATTCTGTAAGTATCCTTTCTGTATTCTTTAGTATAGTTTAGTTTAGTATTCTTTAATATAAAATAGTATCATAAAATAATAAATTAGCCTCCTGAGAACAGGGAGTCAGATTCATCATTCCTTCCTGCCACAAATACAATGTGATGCCACCATGGAAAAGCAGCTGCACATCCAAGAACTGCCAGGGCTCCTTTGTGCCAGGATAAACCCTTGGGATGGGGCTGGGAGGGAACAGGGCAGCCCTGAGGAGATCCAGAACCCAGATCAGCTGGGCTTCAGGTGAATCACTTCAAGGGAAGTGTGTGGTGCAAAAAGCCCCAAAGCTTACAGAGCCCCACTGTGCACGCAGAGGGGATAAATGGAAAGGGCCAACATCTCTCAGTCTGCCCTCTCCTCTGTCCTTGCTAAATCCAGGTCTGAGAACAACAAAACACAGCCTGAGGGGCTTTCAGCAGCACCACTGCTGCTGCAGTGCTGAGATCCTGAACCAGCACTTCTTCCTTCACACTCTGGACTCAGCAGCCTTGCAGATGATTTGGGGGGTTCAGTGAGACAGAGGCAGTTTAAACCTTCAAGAAGAAAAATTGTAACATTTCAGCTTTCAAAGAATGCTGCACATTGGGAGATCAGTAGAACAAGGCAGCACTGACAGCTGTGGCTCTTGGGATGGTCACACATGATCTAAAATTACATCAGTGGGGTGGGACAGCTCTGACCCCACAGGGGCACTGGATATTAGGAAAAGGTTCCTCACTGAAGGGAAGGCAGGCAGGGAATGTGAGGGCTGGCTCCTCACAGCAGGGATGAGGACAGGCAAGGCATGGAAAGGATGGGAATTGCCACAGCCTGTGGCTCAGCTGTGCTCCAGCCTCGGCTCCAAGGCCTCCTCATTCCACAGAGGAAAATCAGCAGTGCAGACGAGCAGGATTTGGGACTGCTACAAGCAAGCTGAGGAAGTAAAGGGAGACGACCCATCCCATTGATGCATCGAGCTCCTATTTATTGATCCAGCTTACACACTTTNTCTCATACTACTCAAAGACTGTTGTTAAAAAACAAGCCTGAGAACTTTGCTGCTTACAGGAACAAGCCTGAGAACTTGCTGCTTACAGCTGCCTTTTACTTTTCAATCAGCTGTATATTTTCATGGCCCCTCTATAAGCCATGTCTGAACAAAATTCTGCAACTGCAAGCCTCAGATTTAGTTTCATCCCATATCAGGATGAAATGAAGTTACAAATAAATAAACTACTAAGAAAACTTCAATCAAAAAACCAAAATTACTTGAAAACAAGTAATTTTGACTTAAGCTGATACTCTTCAGAAATGGCTCAACTTTGCATTTCATGTTAGTTTCCTGGCACATTAACTAAAGATTAAAACTGAGATATCTGAGTTTTTCCCCCATGGCTGGCCCCTGACATGAAGTTTCAATATAATGTACAGGTCAGGGGAAAAGAGATGGAAACAGAGACCTGCAGAGATGAGAGAATTTGGGGAAGGGAGAGGGATGAAGGGGAAGGGAGCTGCACTTCTCCCCCCAGGCTCCACGTGGATGAAGAAGAACCAGATAATATGTAAAGGTCTCCAAGAAGCCACACTGCAAAGTTAAAGATTTTTCCCTCTCTAGCAAAGTGGAACAGAGGGGAAGGGATAGTGCAGTGCTGAGATCTGAAAGGAAAACAGGGCACAGGGACATAAAGCTAAGAGAATAAAAGTAGAAACCAAGGTTTCCACACACACTGAGGGCTGTATTGACACAGGGCTGTGCCCCACACAAGAGAAAAGACGCCAGGCAAACACAGCTGCTTCCCCACTGCAAGATAAGCACAAGATGTGGTAGAGAAATCTCCTACCACCAAAAGAAATTAGAATGGAGGAGAAAAAAAGACAAGCAAAGCACTGAATGTAACTGGGCAGGAGATCTGCCTCCCTCCCCTCCTTAAAGCAGGTGTAGAAACACCAGGAAAGAAAAAAAATAAAAGCCTACAACATGCCAGCCTTCTGATGATGCAGAAGCAAAACAGAAGTCTGTTTGCATTTACAGCTACCACAGAGGAGGTGGTGGGGAGGAAATAATGCCCAGAAGCCAAAATCCAGCAAAACAGGAGGACAAGAAAGGTGCTCCTACCTTTCTGTTGTCCTCTAGAAGAGAGCTGGTGACTGGCTTGTCCTCCCTGCTGCTCCTGGGACAAGAAGGGCAAAGGGTAAGGGCTGCTACCTGCATTTAAAGTTAGACAGACAATTGTTTAGATATCTGCTTCTTTTGTACAGAAAAAAATCATAGCCTCCAACTAAGAGTGGCTCAACTCAAGTGCTAATCTGAATTAAGTCAGTTATTGCCATGAAAACTTAATCCAGAGCCACCTCCTGCTCTGGAGTGTGTCATGACATCCAGAACAGAGAATGTTTAATGCCATGCACATACTGCACTGAGAAACCTCTCACTTTGTGGTTGGAAGGACAGGACAAGGTGTACCCAGCCCAGGAAGGGACCCAAGGGGCCTCACCCTCACCAAGGCACTTTGCAAGACACAAAATCTCCCACAGAAACACAGCAGTCAATTCAGGCAACACTCCATCACACCACCAATGAATTAAAATAACTTTGTGAAGAGAAAAATAAAATCAAACCCAACCCAAGTCCTCTCCCCATAGCCAGGATAGCCTGAATTTCCCTCTGCCACTCTCAAATCCAGCAGTCACTCACCTTCCTCCAGCTCACTGTGGTCCTCAAAGACAATCACAAGCTCAGCTCTGTGGTTCTGGACACAAATGAAGGCAAATTCTCCTTCCTTCCACGGAGGCTGCACCTTGCTGATGCATTTCCACTCTTTGCAGACTCCCACACCACCACCTGTCCTTCACACTGGGTTTGGATTCTCCTCCTGTTGAATCCATGTCCCCAGATGAATGAACAGCTCCACAGCCAAGCATTTCAGCCAGCCCCTCTCCTCTGGAGGCTCATTTCATTTCAGGGTGGGACACAGCTGTGGAAATTCAATGCCAATCCTGCTTTTTCTCCCAGGTTGATGTGTGTGTCAGGTTTCCATCATTCCTATTTTAGCCTCCTGCTTCTTCATTTAAAACTGCTCCTTTTCCATGTCCTTTTTTAGTGCATGTCTTCTTCACTTCTTACCCTCTATTTCTCTATCTCCCATT
>WBNQ01005651.1:0-12436 GCA_013401375.1 Spizella passerina
TCTAACTGGTAATATTGGGGTTCTTTTCCAATACTTGTTTTAAATCTGAAATTTTATTTAATTACTAGAATAGCTTTCTGAATATTATTCATATTTATGGAGCACTGCCTGACAGGAAAAGACTGAATCATATTTCTTGAAATAGTCTTCTGAGAAAACACCCAACTAAGGAGAGAGTAGTTATTTTCTTTTTTTTTCCTTGTTGGATTTCATTAACACACAATGGATTAAATTTAAGCAGGGGATTTATTTTCACTTAGTTGGGGATTATTTGCTAAAACATTCCGAGGGCATTCAAGTTTTGAATGTGCATAGCCTATATAGCAGCAAATAATCTAGCAGCTCATTTACTTTCAGATCCACCAACACACCTAATATTGCCTTTTTGCTTGTGTGTGCAGTTAGCTTTGTTATAAACCCTCATACATTCTTTTGTACTAAGGAGTAAATTGTTTTCTGAAGACAGCATCTTTGAGTTTTGATTCTCACAAATGTTAGTTCTGAGTGAAGGGATACAAGAAAAAGGAAAGTATGGAAAAAATGCTGCAGAGAAGATAGTTCCCAATGAACACAGAATAAATAATGTGTGAAACTTTCTTGAGGAATGTGCTAGTTTGCATCTGATAGTTCCCTAAATCCAATATATGTGTGTATATATATAGCAAATTCTAATTAACACTTCTACAATTCTGCCTTTCTCTTCTGAAGCATGCAAAAATACAACTTTACACAGTTTGCAGTGATTTTATTACTTTTTTATTGGCTGAATATATTTTTAGTGCTTTTTTCCCCTGACAAATTTGACTACCTCATCTTTCTTATTGCTGTCACTCTACAAATAAATAATAAAACACCATGAGGATGGAAACTTTGATAGTTTCCTCAGTTTAGCTTGAGAGATATTTTTTTTCATTGACCTCTGTGGAATTTTATATATTTTGTAGTTTTCAAACCTGAAATATTTAATGCTGCTGAGTTCTGTAGTGTAGTGACCTTAGCTGGTCAGGACCCATTTGTTCTCTCTCTCTGCCTCCTCAACAAGACAGGGGGAGAAAATAAGATGAAAAGCTCATGGGTCAATCTAAAGACATGGACATCACTGACACTGACTACATTCATGGGCAAAACAGACTTGATCCACAAAAAATGAACTTATTTTTTTAATTGTCAATTTATTTATTTTTAATTAAAATATATTTGAAAGCTAGATGTGCAAATATTCAACTAAAACCATTTAAATAAATAAGTGATGGAGGCAAATAACTGCAGCTGTCAATTAGGCAGTGCTATTTGAAGGTTTCATTCAATCAGCGCAAAAGGGAGGATATTTTGAAGTGTGTTTTTAATGGTGCTAAGGAGGCAAATTAAATAATAATTTAGGGACTGCATAAAGCTTTTAAGCATAAAATATAGCATTTGACTTTCCCTAAAAGCACCCACTATACGTAAAGAGTCTGTATAGGCAAAATTAAAGATAAGTAGCCTATATTTTTAAAGAGAAGCCAGTGTTGCCTTTCTATCTGTATTCTCCTCTTGTTCTGTTGAGAACATGTTTTGAGATGTATTTTTGGAAACTCCTGTGGCTAGCTTTATTTCTAGCTTACTAAGAAGAAGAGTCATGGCTTTGTGGTTTTGGATTCATCACATTGTTGGAAAAGTATCTTTTCTCTCTTATTCACTTCAAAGGCAACAGGACCAAATTTTCACTTTAAAGGGGAGGAAGAACTGACAAGGTCCTCTGAAATGCCTGCACTCATCCTGGCTCTTGAAAGGTCTGGACTGTTTGGAAGCAGCTACAAAGCCAACCCAAGTCAAAACACATCAATGGAAATGCATCCATTCATTTAAATGAATTTAAGGAAGAGTTTTGATCGCAGCTTTTCCTGACTGTGATCCCTCCCATCAATTAAATGATGAGGGAAATTTTGTGATTGTCAACAACGTGCCTTCTCTTCAAAAGTATTGTCATCTGGTGGAAATAAAACCAGTAGGCTGAAGCTTAATATGTATTTGCTTTTTCCTTGACTGCTGCTCATTCAATAAGCAAATTGAACAAAACCTTACAGCAGTTTTCCTAAACCAGTGACTTGAAAGAAGCAGAATCACACACAATCTCATTAGATCTGAACTTGAAGTTATCAAAAAAAAACATAACTTTGAAAGATATATTTTTAAATATGTTTTCCAATAAGTTATGCTATGATTTGGAGGTAGTTGTTTGTTTTTTATTTTTATTATCCACTAGTCATTTATTTTTTATTTTTATTATCCAGTTATGGATTTAGGTTCATAACTTTTCCAATATCGTAAATTAGATTTTGAAAATGCAGAAGCAATGGATGCATTAAATTTACAGGATTTACACTTTTCACCTGCAGAAACTGTCACATGTCCAGTCTGGATAATTCCTCATTTTACAGTGTTCAAAAAGGGCAGAATATGATGACAAGAACACTGGAAATTGAGTTATTCTAAGGGGTTAAGAATGAAGAGGCTCCACAATAATTTAAGCGTGTTATGCAGAGCATCTGGGATATGGGAATTTCCTTTATTTAATTACAGCTATCACTAGGTAAATCAGTTTATAGAAAATACATGAGCCTGGAAGACTGAGATAAGTTTTTGTGTTTAACCTTTGCTGTCTGAAAAGTTGATGTCTTGAGTAGAAGGCTAGCTGAATACTAATTACTCCATGGTGTCTTGCAAAGCAGGCTGGTTGATATTTTGGCTTTGATTTGGATGTAACAGCTATCTTATGAGACTGACAACCCATTTATTCTCAGTTGCATCCATGCATGCTGGAGGCCATACATGAATAGTTCTTATCCCCAGTTGTTCACCACTGTTTTCAGCAGAGATTCCAAACTTTAAACACTGGGACCTTGCCAGAAATTCAAAATTCTGGACACTATTTGCATGTAGTCACACAGATGGCAGGTACCTTCATTGTTAATTTAGAAGGTTACAGCTCTTGGCCTAAAATATTCCATCTTGAGGTCAGCACTTTGGNCAGAAATAAACAAAATAAAAATAAAAATACCTGGCCACTTTCAAGATTTACTAGTCTTGATCTAAATGTAAATGACTAAGGCAGGTCTTCATTTTATCTAGAAATTAATTCATTTTCCTGTACTGCTGCAAACTGATTTTGAGCACAAATGGATTTCATTTGTTGCCAGGTAAGGAAGATTTCATAATTTACACTTCAGTGTGGACTAAACTTTTAAACTTTGCCTGTTGGCAGGAATAACAAGACCATCAGAGCAAAATAATAGTGCTTATAGAACAGAAAACCTTCTGTAAAATGTAACATTTTGGAGAGGCATGATGAAATCTATAATACCGCCAACTGATTATGTATTTAGTCATTTGACATCAGAATACACCCCTGATGCCTGCTGGAATTATCTTAAATGCTTCGTTTAAAATCCTAAGGATAGTGGCATGCATCACTGAAAGTGAGAAATATTAAGAAAAAGGAAGTGGGTTTATTGCTTTCTTTTCTTTTTTCCCCTGTATTTGCCTTCCAATTTTTTGTGTTTTACAGTCATCCATTACACAAAATACATGAAGATTTTATCATTATGATATTCCTTCAATGCCGATGCTTCCAGCAGTAAAACACAAAATCTATGACCTTAAACATTGTTTCCTTCTGATCAGATTCATTGGAGAAGGTGAGATTTCCTGCTTTGACTCTTGCTGTAATATTGAAGGACCCACATTCAAGCCCAGGTCTTTGCATACTTCCCCGATGAACAGTCCTGTGCCAATATTATGAAAAAAAATAGTGAAGCTCATGGCAAAATCAGTGTTATGGTTTATAGTCATGTGGAAGTCCTGTGGCCACTTTTCGCAAGCTGAGACCAAAAAACGTGGCAAGCAAGTGAGATAAAACACAGAAACACACTGAACTGTGCAATCACACAGACTGAAATTTTATATTATCCATGCAATACCCATAAAATGAAGCGGGGAAAAGACACAGTAAAATTTTATCATTGAGGAATTTCTCATTGAATAGATAGAGGTCCAATATGCACAGGTTACCATTTTAGACAATCACAATTTTTGTTATGTTTAGTCAGCAGCTACACTGCCTACAGGATCTATCTGATGGCATTCTAAGAACAATAAATCTGATCATAATATTGTTTGTGACACAATTGTACCTATACCAAAGACTTGGATAAGAAAAAGGGAAATAAAGGCAGGCTAACTAACAGAAGAGACTTAAAAATAAATCCAGTAAATTCTGGTGGAAATTTATTCAAATCATGTTACACCTGTAGATACTAAATTTTATGAAGTCAAGGGAGATGCATCACTTTACCTGAAATTAAGTTCTGTGCCAGTTTCAAGTCTCTTTTCTTGCCTAGCAATACAAATACAGTAAAACTGACCTGCAGATTGAAGACTTAGAGCACACTTGTAACATTTTCTGACTAGAAATAAGATTATATAAATCTGGAAATACATGAAAACTCAACAGTAGCTGTTAGGGGATTTCAGCCTCACTACAAGCAGAGCATCTCCATTTAGTCTTTAAGTTCAAAAGGTACTTTTATGATTTGCTTGAACTTTCTGAATATAAAGCAGGTCATAGAACTTCTCCAAGTGGCTCTATATCAGTTTCTGGATGTATATTTTGCACATTTGAAGTACATATACTGAAAGTGCCTTTATGAGGAACTGACACTTTTATTTGCTGTAATATTTATTTACAGCTTGATTCTATATGAGTTTTACAGTGTTGTGTTTTTTTTTTTAAAGTGCTTTAATATTTTTTGCAAAATACTACTTTAAAGGACACTGTTTGTTTGTAGTTCATTAGTCATTCCTAAGCACACAGACCAGTAGAATAAACACAAAATGAAAATCCCCAAACACCTTTAGTTTCTACAGTATATGAATCTCCATAAACAGAAATCAGTCAAGTAAAGAATTTTATGATTTTAATCCTTCCAGCTAAGCAATCAAAGAAATAGTCATGAAGTCTGAAATTGTGAAAACAAAAATATGTCTCGATGTAATGAGCCAGACAGCATACTAATAAAATCCTCAAACACAATAAGTCAGTCAATAAAAATACAATAATGTTTTGCAATACACTTCACAAAACATGAAAACTGAACCCTTTTCCCAGTGCATCAAGAGAAGTAACTGAGATTCATTATAACAGGGATTTCAGCATTTTACGAATACCTTGCTCTTTACTTGTTTTTATATCCAATAATAATATGTAAAGAAACTTCTACACCAATACATAGGAGACTGTAATTATTCTCAAAATTAGTCACTTTTCTTATAGTTTGCCATTTTCAGTAGCTTTTCCCGATTAACTTTCCTTTTCTGGGGAGGGATTCTCTTTAAGTGTTGCATGTGATCCAGACATCCTCATCCTTTAAAAGGTAATAGAAAGAGACACACATCCCCAAAAGCCAACAGTGAGTTTCTGAGCCTCTACTTGAGGAAAAGAATCATCTTCTACAGGTGTCTTCTTCATCCATCAAGGATGGAAAGAAGCCTGTAAAGGTATGTGGATGAAGAATGTCTGCTCCTTTAATGGTATCTGATCAGAGAAGGCATGAACAAGATCATACAGATGCAAAAATGCGATAAGTGAGATCTTGATAAGAACAACCCGGCTCAGATATACTGATTAAAAAGGGTATGTGGAATGTGAGGATGGTTTTTTTTCTCAGTTGTGAAGATAAGTAAAAGGAGGGAAAGAAAAAAGTTATAAGACATGATTAATTAGTACTAACAAAGACCATAACCAGAAACAAAGCTCTCTGTCACATTAACTGATGGGGTAACAAAATACTGCAAGGCAAACCAGGACTTTGCAATGGCTAGGGATGCAAATCTGAGTGTCCAGAACATCGGAAGGGGTTCGGTGGGACTATGCCAACTGATGAGGCCATGTGCAGAGGAGAGGAGAGCAGGGAGGAGCAAAAAAGAGATAGGCAGAAAAGGATAGAAAAGGGGCTGGCATGTAAAATGGGGCCTGTTGCTAAGCTTGTCTGGCTGAGCCCTGCTCCTGATCACCCTGGTCTGTCCTGTCACAATAAATAATGTCTTCACAATCTGTCTGCATGATCTTGCTCTCTACTCTGTGTGTCAGTGCTGCAAGAGTTCAGTGACAGCTGCTGGAGGGTGAGCAAGGGCATGAGCAGGGATGAGTGAGGGGCTCAATGCTGTTGGCTGAAGCAGCATGGTGGGTCACAGCCTGGATGTCAGCTCATGGAAATAAGCATCTCTATCTTCCCAGCTGGTTGTGCACTGGGTATGCATGTGGATCTGTAGGGAAAACTCCAAGCTGGATCAGCCCCCAGGTTCAGGCAGGGCTATCAGGCAGGTGAAGGGTCCATGCTGGTATTTGAGGGGACCTGGGATTGAGGGGTGTCCATGGGATGAGTACATGAATACAGTGTGTGTGCAGTGAGCACTTAGATGGACCAACTGGTGTCTCAGGGACCCATAGGGTCAGTAAGAGGGCTGTCAGGGATGCCAGGTTGGCAGAGGGGCTGTGTGGGTGCTCAAGGAATCTGTGAATGTCCATGTGTTTGTGAACCCGAGGAGTGTTGGGGGTGTGCTGCACTTGTCACCTGCTGCCTCTGCAGCCCAAGAGGAGGAGGGGACGTGTCCCTGTGTGCCTGTGTCTGGTGTGAGTCCTGAATGGGGGGGATGCTGGAGCAGCACCTTGTCTGCAGCTGTATCATGTCCTGTGTGTGTCTGCCGCTCAATGTGTTTGTTTGGGATATGCGCCCAACTTCACTTCCAGATGAATCTAAAAATGGGAAAGCAGCATCTGCCTCCTTCAGCCTGACCCAAAGTCTCCAGCCACTGGGCTGGGATCCAGCACATGGGTCCTGGGCTGGCACTGCTGAAGGCAGCTGCAAATTCTGGGTGAATTTTTTGTCTTGAATCAGAAAATGGTAGAAAAATACTACATCTAGATTTCAACACATGTTTCTTAACTGTACACTAAGGAGTTAAAGATTAAACATGGAACTGTGCAGTTACAGGTGGTCAATCTTCAGCAAGATTACTCAAATTTTTAACTGAAATTATTAGCCTTCCCTTCTCCCCTTTTCCTTTTTTTCCTGTTGATTGTAGCTTACAGTTTACTGCCAGTACTTAAGATGGCCTTACAGTCTTGTTATTTTTTCTAGACTTGGAGTAACTTCTGTGCCAGTAGATACTTTTCTGCCCAGAGCTATTTTCTATACAGTCATCCTGGGACAAGATTTGGGCTTGCTAGAAAAAGAATCCAATGCAAGCATCCCCATGAGAAACTAAAAATTTATCTTTGGGCTGAGGAGAGAAAATCAATTTTGGCCAGCTGTGCATAACACTCTATCCCCAAGCAGATGCTGATTTCATTTTGCGGGCACACCAAGGCTGTCCATGAGGAGGGCTGGAGTTCTGCAGATGGGCAGTGGTCTTTTCTATTGGTTCCAGGGCATGGTCTCAAATGACAAATTTTCCGTTGTTTCTGGGATCTCCTGGTGCTTTATTTGCCCTGAGGCTGCAACTATGAACATGTAGGCAACAGTTCCTTATCCTCTGAGGAGGTGTCAAGCTCCCTGAAATGAGCTCTCAACCAGTTGTGAATTAACTTAAAAGGAACTGGGCTTTGGAGGCTCAGCAAAGCATGCCTACATCAGTGTAAAAATTTCATAGTGCTTCTGCACTGCAGCTACTTCCCAGCTTAGTGCTTGGCTAAGGCCAGAGGGAAGTGGACACAGTTTCATAGGGGAAAGTAGGATTATTTGCTAAAAGTGAGAGAAGAAAGTAATATTGAGGCTCCTTTATGCAGCACTGTCACAGTAGGGCAGTGCAGATGGGAACAGGCAGATGTATTTTGCAGACACAGCAAAAGAAAACTAGGGGTTGTTTTGCAAAAGTGGGACATGAAGAAGCCTGCTGTTGAAAAGAGGTTTTCAGATAGTTAGGGCAGAGTTTAGGAGTAAACAGAGGCAATACACTCTGTCAGTGTGGCCTGTGTAATTGAAGGCAACCAAGTGTTTGATATGACATGTTACTACTCAAAAATAAAAGGTTCCAAAGAAGAAAACATTTTCTGAAAACATTGCTGTCTTATTACCTTGACAAATTAGAGCTTTAATTCCCTTTTCTTCTCCTGGAAGAAAAGGAACTGAAGGCCTTGATGGACAAAATATTGACCATGACACAGAAATTTACCATGGTCTTGTGGTAAATAAGTCCAACAGCTTCCTGCCTGCATAAGAAGAGTTTTACAACATGTTGAGGGATTGGATCCTTGCTGTCTGTTCAGTGCTGTTGAGACAAATCTGAAGTGATGGGTCCAGTTCTGCAATCACCAGTACAGAAGAGGCATGGACTTGCTGGAATACAGTTTCATTGGAGAACCAAGTTTTGGAGCATCTGTCCTAAGAGGAGAGGCTGACAGAGACTGGAATGTTCATCCCAGGGAAGGATCAAGAGGGTCATATCAGTATGTATAAATATCTGCTGAGGTGGAGACTAAAGTAAGTGGAGGTAGGCTGTTCTCACGAATGCCCAGTAAAATCACAGCAGGCAATTGGCACAAATTGAAATACAGGAAATGGCATTTAAACATAAATATACCCCAAAACTCCAATTTTTTTTAAACTCAAGAGGTGTTTGAATACTGAAGAGTGTGCAGTCTCTATCCCTTCAGATACTCAAATCCTAGCTGAAGAAAGCCACAAGCAATTTCACAGAATCATAAAATCATTAAAGGTGGAAAAGACCTCCAAGATCATCATGTTCAACCTTTGACCAAACAAAACTGTAGACTTAAGTGCCATGTCCAGCCATTTCTTGAACATTCCCAGGAATGGTGACTCCGACACTTTCGTGGGCAGTCTGTTCTAATGCTTGACAGCTCTCCTTTCTTTGAGCAGGAAGGCTGTATCCCATGATCTCCATCCAGAGCTGCCCTCCAGGCTCAACTATGAAAATGCAGTGCCTGCATGGATGCTCTCACCATAGTGGAAACTCTTTTTTAGTAAACCACTGTTTAGTGATTGGTTTCAGAAGATTATTCCCAGATTCTTGGGAAGAATTGAATGATGTCTAATTTTTTGTGCAACTATTGGTTTATAAGAGTAGACACTGGTCTCTTTATAGTCCAAAAATTTGTGCTGAAGCAAATGTAGACTAGAGTAGGTCGTGGCTGGAGAGGCTTACACACAATATTCTGTGAAATATTAATAAGGCTTTTCAACACTAAATCTCAGTTTTCTCATTTGGAAGCTAAGGAAATATGGTCTGTTAGATGGAGTGGAATTTGGATAGATCCCTGAGCTTAAAGGGTATTTATAAACAACATAAATTCAGATGTCAGATGACAAAGAGCTACCTTACCGGGACCTGTACTTTTCGGCATCTTCATGCACACTTGTGGATGCACACAACATGTGTCCTTGGTGAGTTTGTGGATCAAACTAATACAGGAAGAGTGACTGACACAAGGATTACTGAGTTTCTGTTCAGTGAGATGGATAATCTTGAACCAATGGACCTAAAATTGCAGTGAGGAAAAGAGATCTGCCTTTCAGGTGTAAGAACCTTACACACCAGTGGAGGCTGAAAAGTGTTGGGGAGTATGGTGGATGACAATTCAAATGGGAACCAACATCACACTCATTTCAAAAGAAGTACACTGTGTAGAGTAGCTAGCAAAAGGTATCAGTCCTCTGGAACTGGCACTGGTGAGGCTGCAGATGAAATATTGTGTCTGGTTTTAGATCCCACAGTCTCCAGTGGGATCACAGTTGACGCATGTGAAGAAATTATAGAAAATTAACTGGTAAAATACCAGATAGTCAGGGGTCTTACATACCATACATTGTGAATATTACTCTGAATCATGTCTTTGTAGAAAATTTGGATTCCCTATGTTGTGGAAGGCAAGTCCTAACAACAAACTTACTGCCTGTTTGTATTGTCCTGGCAAAAGAAAGATAATTAGCCTGGACAAAATCCTTGCTGATGGACTTTTCTTGATCTTTGAGGGCAGTGACAAAAGCAAGCAATGTAGTTGTGTTCACAGACAAAAAGTGGAGCCTGGGAGAAGGTACAGCTGATTTTTCCTTCTCTTGAAGAGGTTAGCAGGTAAATTCTGAATGGATGCAGACCTGATGCCCTGTTTTGGCAAGATCAAACTCACTAAAAAGGGTTACTTGCTGTTGTGGCACTCTACTGCAGTGAAGTTGGGATGGCAAGAACCACCCAGAAAAGACTATTCCCTCCCTAGTATAGAGGTAACCTAGACCCATAAACTCTGCAATGTGTTCAGACATCAAGAGGAAGGAAAAAAAACTTCACCAAACCTAAAAACCCTAAAAATCAAACAAAACAAACAAAAAACAAAAAAACCAAACAAACAAAAAACCAAACAAACAAAAAAAAAACACCCCAAAAAACCACAAGAAAAAACGCCACAAACCAAAACCTCTTTTGTCTGGGAAAAAAAGCTGGAACTAAGCCAAACCATAAAACAAGTGAGGCTATTTCATTCCATAAAAACTTCAAAGGTAAAAAAAAATGCTTTGAGGTAATCACAGCAAAATTTAAATATTTAACTAACCTTATCCTGGATATTGGAGGACAAGAGATAAGCGCTTAATTTATCATCACAATATGTAAACTAGAAATTAATTCACTGGAGGCTGCTTAAGTATACAGTCTTAATTTGCTCAAATGTATTCTGTAAATCCAGCTGGTTGGGAAAAAATGGAGGTAATATCAAGAAATTGAGTTGCAGAAGCCTTGTGTTTCTTTTTAGAAGAAAACTAAGGTTGAGAATTGACAGTGTGATAGTAGATGCAGAGATGGAAAACACAAACAGGAAGGTGAGTTTATTTTGAAGTTGGGTCATAAGCTGCAATGGGTGACACATAGGTTTGCTTATTCTATTATGCATTGATCTTTAAATTTTAGCAGCCCGCCAGGGGCAAGGCTCTTGTTAGAACGGAATGCACTGTACATAAGCTGACACTGACCATGCCAAATGGTGTACAAGAGCACTTAATCAATTTGCAAATTCTGAAGTAAATGTATTAGATGCAGCACAGTAGAGGATGGAGATCACATTAGTGGCATTGCTAAGTAACACCCACTAAGTACAGTCAATTGAAGATTCTTATCCTTCTGGATCCTCTAATACTGTTGCTTATGATATAACACTATTGTATTTGGGAGAGATGACAGAGATACAGAAAAAAATCATCAAAATTATTCAAACCTTCCCTAAAGTGAGAAGAAACTTACTCTTAGACATTTCAACCCTTTTCTTCATATCCCATCAAGGTCAGTTCTCTTTTAGATATATTTAGCATCTACACTACCCTTTCCAGACCAGGGTAGCAGTTACTGTTGTATGTGTTGACTCTTCCTCTAGAAGGGAGAAGCAGCAAAATTCAGACTGTGAAATTGCATGATGGATTTATTTATTCAGACCCACAACTTCAGCTAATTTCTATTAATTCTGTCAAAGACAAAGTAGTCATGAGAACCTGGAAATATCCTAAACAAGCTACTGCTCCCAGCAGTAGCCGCCACAGCCAATTTCCTGGTTTACCAGTGCCTGTAACCAGCATCTAGACTCACAAGTACTAGACAGTACTAGACAGTCCTACCCTGCACTACATTGATTTCTTACACTGAAGACAGACAACAGACAGTTCAAAGGTACAAAATAGATTTTCAGAATTCAAATCTGAATGACATAAAAGTTCTCTTTGCAGGGCAAAGAAAAAACTTAAATTTTTACCTCTGGTACAAGCATTGTTATGTGGAAGGTGCACACTCTCTACCCGTCTACTTCTCCAACAGGCAAGAAAATTAGAGTCTCCACTGACATGACAGTATCTGTCAGTAATGCTTCCTGTAACTTCTGGCTGGCTAGAAGACTCTGTCCTATCATAGTTAGTCTCACTTATTGGTTGTTTGTCACCTTCCAAGCTTCACAACTGTATCATATATATTGCCATGAAACTCTTGGCACTTAGGGAGGACTACAGTATGCCTCTTAAAAACAATGGCTATTATATCAGAAAAGTTTTCCTATCCTCTCCTTCTCTCTCTTAAGCACAAACTAAATCTCTTTCCTTAACAGGAGGTTTACTAGAAACTCAAAGCAATGCACAGAATTAATGAAAGGATAAAGAAATTCTCTGTTCAAAAGACTCATTGCAGTTGTGATTTTCTAATAGGAAGCAGCTTCCCTTGTCTGTCCAGGGACTGCACTCAGGATCCACCTCAGGATGATGAGAAGCATTTTAAGACCTGAATGAGATCAGCTGGGAGAGTGTTAGACTGAAGATCAAAACATTCATGTTTCATTCCTGGGATCTGGCAGATGTGTTTGGCATCTCATCTGTCTAGGTGGTCAAGGCCAGATTAGATGGGGCTTTGA
>WBNQ01005652.1:0-18524 GCA_013401375.1 Spizella passerina
AGTGGCCAGAATATGGTGAAAAATTTGCTTATTTCTTCAAATGGAGCATGAATGAAATCATGTCATTTTTATTAATGAACTGGAGAGCAATGTAACTTTGTGTTTGGCTGCTTCAACACCTCTCTGCCAAAGGGAAGAGAAAGAACAGAAAGAACGAGAACAATACCACCAACCCTATAATTTAGGGAAGGATCTGAGTGAGGCCTTCTTGTGCTGCTTTCTTCCCATCCTTTAATTATTGTTATGATTCCTTGATGCCAAATTAGGGAATCCCACAGGCTTTTTCTAGGTGATCATGAGATTTTGAATGTTCTGCTGACTTTGAAGCTGTGGTAGAGTGATGTGAGCTCCAAGTTCTCTCTTAGCAACTGATCACCTCTAAGACTGTTTCTCTCATTGCCTTCAGACCTTCCTGAAGGGATGAAGAAACACCTAAATGAGGATCTATCAAGATCTAAAATATCTATCCATGAATTTTTCACAAGTCTTAATTGACAGAATCAGAACTTTATCATTCACTCTCCCCAGCTTAGTTCATGGCACAGCGTCCATAGGTGGATTCTGAGAGGTTACTCCAAAGTTAGGCCCAGAGATTGTATCCTAATTTGAAATAAAAACACTGTCATGTCTTTTTTGTAGTCACAAGAGTGTTTTTAAAATCAGATTTTGACCATATTGGAGCAGGGCCTGTCTCTAACCACATAGTTTATTTTACATGCTCCTCATCTCTGTAAGGATCCTGATTTATTCCCACTATTACCATAATAGAAATTATAAGAGCAATAAGGTGAAATAATGTGAAAATAGGGAGCAGAGGTTTTAGTCAGCAGCCTTTAAAAATGATGTCTTTCACATTTTTAAATTCCATGCTGACAGTTTACTGAAGGAATGAGGGCAATTTACATTTCAAAGCTTAATTTACAAAATTGGTTTGGCTCATTAGAAACTTGTGGCTGGGATTCACAAATTTGTCCCTTCTCCCTGCCTATTCCTCCCTCTGTCCTATTCATTTTTAATCTCTGCACATATTTATGGCATTCCAAGCCAATAATAGAGAAAACTGCTCTTAAACTCCTCATTACATCAGTATCTTGACACAGTCTTATCCTGCAACCTGTGGAAGAGATTTCACTGATTTTAGACTTATTTCTCAGTGTCCATTACCAAGCAACCTACAGGACTGCAGCTGCAGACAAATCAAATTTATACCCACTTCATTTTCCAGCAACATAATTGAGAATTCCATTTAATCTCAGTATATTAGGCTCTGACTTTTACATCTTCCTGAAGCTTCCATTCTCATCAAAGATTTACATGGTGTGTTACCTGCTTTTTCTCTCACTTTTTTTTGTCAGCTAATGGCTATTCATAATGCACATTTTATATGAAAAATTGTTCCATTATTATCCTTTTCTGCTGGAGAGTTTGAAAAACAGGAAGGCAAAATGAACACTAAAAGCCTGAATTCCGACTTGCCCAGAGATAAAGCTCAGTGTTTAGATTCTTCTGTGGGCTGCTTTCATTCCAGCTTGCACAGGGAGGCATAAATTAAGCCTTCTCTACATAAGGGCCTATTTTCAATTCGGGTTTCATCTTGATGAAGGACAAACAGCTTCATGTGTGAGGTTTCCTGCAAAGCTGCTGCTCAGACAGGATGCAAACGTTTCACACCACAGGCTCACCCCATCCTCAGAGGAAGCAAGGTCAGCAAGAGGCACCTCCCAGGCTGAGCAGATTTTGGAGAGGCAGCTGGGGAGGAGTTGCATGAAAATCTGAGGGGCAGGGGCTGAGCAGGTGGGATTGAAACCCACCTGAGGTGTCTCTTCTTTAACTTGGGTTAGACTGAGAGGGAGCTTTAGGAATGAATTCTGCCATTGCCTCCTCTGAGGGCGTTTTGGTTCAGATTGGAGGTGATGGTCTGATCTTGTTTGGATGGAAGCAAACTGCCAGCCATGCTCAGGAGCTCACCTCTCATCCTCGAGCTCATCATCAGAGGGGAGGAAGAGCACAGTGCAGGGGTCAGCTCCCCCTTCTCTGGAGTTCTGCAGTTTATTGCAGCCTGAGATATGTGAAAAGTCTCTGTTTCACCTGCACGTTTGAAGAATGCGTCAGAGCTCTTCAGTTCTCTGTCTCAGAGTTGTTTATTGTATCTTATCTATACAAATTTTTCCTCCTGTCCAGCCGAGATCTTTGCAGCAGGACACACAGAGGCACTCTGCCTGCCCCGGGGTGGTGTTATCTCTTTATACGAAAAACTATGTATAACATGTTTACAATTGCTTTCCACCTATGTTAAACAGTGAGTTTCTACTCTAAACCAATCCCAAAGTGCCAACATCACAGCAGAAGATGGAGGTAGAGAAGAAGACGAAGAAGAAGAAGAAGAAGAAGAAGAAGAAGAAGACAACGACGAAGACGAAGACGAAGACGAAGATGACGAAGAAGACAAAGAAGACGAAGATCAAGAAGGAGAAGAAGAAGAAGGAGAAGAAGAAGGAGAAGAAGAAGAAGAAGGAGAAGAAGATGATGAAGAAGAAAGGCTGGACATGCCCAAGTGCCTCCATCTTGTCCCCAAAACCCCTATTCTAAAAACCCCAACATCTACTTCTTCGCCTAGTGATAATTTTATTATTAGACTAAAATTTCTGTGGCTTTCAGGTCTTCATACAAAGCTGGTAATTTGCTCCACGGGTCATAATCAAGCCCACAGGTGTTCTGGGCTGTGTGCCAGGGTCTCTGAGCCCCCTGGCAGGGGTGCACTGAGTTCTGACACCCCCTCCCTGCCTCTGGGATCTCCTGTTGGCCCATCCACCTCTCTGTGCTCCTGCTGCTTCAATCCGCACACCACACCACTGGGAAGAATTGTTTGTTCTCTTATTCAAGCTGCGTGCAAAGGAAGCATGGATTCCTTTCATATTATTGAAGGGTTCCATAAAATGCATTAAAATTCCCTTAGGTCTGCAAAACCGTGCGTGAAGTTTTTTGACAATTATGCAAGAGCTGCTAAGGTGATGACCATCTGTGCAGTAATTCAGCCTTTTCAAAAGTATTAAACAGGGCATTCATCTCCTCTGAGTTTCAAAAGCAGCCTGTTTTCAAGAGAGAGATTTTTCTTCTGGTATTAAAAGGGTTATACTTTATCCAAAGCAGAAAGTAAACACTTAATGTATTGCTGTTTATGTTCTTTTTATGTGTGTATGTGAATATTTGTGCTGCTCTCCCTAATAGGAAGTCAAGAAAGTTGTTTGGGCATATAGGTTTCCTGTCAAATATACAAGACAAGTGATCATCAGAAAATAAGGCAAAGCAGAGTATAAAAATGAACAAGCAGTAAAATACGGAGGTTTGTTAGTCAGAACCCTTGCAATGCATGGAAATGATTTCACTGAATGTCCAAGTCCTCCTTTCTTTCCACTTCCCCATTTTTCTTTTTTTTGCTAGATTGATCTACAGTAACTCAGGTGAAGTACTGGATGGAAGTTAGGGACTGAGAGGTTATAAAAGAAAGCTTTCAGGATTTATTTTATTTGACAATACGATGAGCTTCTGCACTGGCTGTTGAAAGCAGCCTGTACCAGTTGGGATCCTCCAGCTGTCAATAGCTCTTTCAGCAGCAGGATTGCTTCTGATTGCAGTGTGGGTTGCCAATGAGGGTGATGAAGCACAAAACATGTCCCACATCACCTCTGGCCTTCGCTGCCTTGTTCCACACTGGGAGGAGCCTGCCCTGGGACACAGCAAAACTCTCCTTCTGTCTCTGCAAAGTTCTTTGACACAAATCTCCAGAATCATTTTAAATTCAGACCCTCCAATGAAATGCAAATGTTCAGCTGGCAGAGATCAATGCATGATACCACTGAATTCTAGAAATCAAAAGCTAATTTTGTTATCAGTTTGGCAGGTTGGTGTGATTTCCCTACCTCCTAACAGCCACATACAAGGGTCCATATCCTTTCCTGAGGTATGTGCCCTAACATCTCTGATCTTCATAAGAAATCATTGTTTTTTAAGCTTAGAAGGGTAAAAATTAGGAAACTGAGTGAAAAAAAAAGTCATTGTTTTTTGCTGTTGGTTTTTTCTGTATTGTTAAAATTAAAGATGTCGTTTTAGAGCTGAGTTTTTAACACCAGGTTTACTCATGGGCTGTAGGAAGTGCTGAAGTGGTTCCATATCATGATCAATTGTTTAAGAAGCTTGAATTTTATCAGCACTTAAAACTTGTACTCACATGATTGACACTAATGATTCTGAAAGAGAGACTGTATTCTGTGGAGTGAGTAATTTGTTTTTTTAAAGAATTGCTTGAATACCTGTTTACGCTGTAGAATAACAGTGGTGGTGACATTATGATGATACAGCCAATAAATAGAATTGTTATGGGTTTTTTTAAAGTATCTGAAATACTTGCCAACAAAATCTGTCATGCTGGCTGTGAGGAAATGGATATTCATGTGCCTCTGAAATTTTGTGAAGTCAAAGCTGTGGTTTCGGTCTAGCTGCCTCTAGTTTTTAATGATCAAAGTTGTTAGTACCTTAAATATTGCAGTGGGATTAGCTTCAGTGAACATGAGATCAGAGTATTATTGCTTCTAGCTTCTATAATATTTGCTTCATTTGATGAAAAGTGACTTCCTAATGAACTGTTGGCCAAACCTGTGGGTTCCACAGGGTTCTGCCCCAGCTCAGAGCTGTGCTGCCCTTAGTGAGAACCCTGCAGGTTGATCAGGGGAAGTTTGTGCCCTCTGCAGCTTTTAGGGGAGGAGCTGCATTTCCCCAGGGCTCACACACTAAGGGCACATGTGGTTCTTTACACTGTCCCCTTGCTGTCAGCTGCCCCATAATTTGATTAATGAAAGGAATCAAGAGGGAGAAGTTACATAAGGCCCTTACTTAGGATTGAGAATGTTGAGTGCTTCTTTCTCAGACATAAACTGCAGGCTCTGCTCAAGATGTGGTGCATCAGAAAACCAGATTTGATAAGATTACAGCAACTTCAAGCATCTGCTACTGGTTGAAGTTTTTCAGTTCCTGAGTAGTAATCTTTTGTTTAATGTTCTTTGTGTGTTAAATCTCCTTAATTCCAGAAACATTTAATCTATGTATGTAATAAGACACTCCTGTTGAAGTGCCAAATGCTTTGTTTGCACATTTTTAAGTTTTAGGAATCTGTTAAAAATACCAAAATGTCCTTTGTTGAAGATTATTTAGATCATAGGCTCTATTGGCTGGTGAAATTGTGTTTATCGTCACAATGATAAAAAACAAAAGTTCTAGAGAAGAATAAGGAAAACCACTGAAGTCTCCTTCCAGTCCAATCTCATTCGTTGAAAGAAAATGTATATTAATTAAAAATTTAGACACTTCATTTCTGTTGCAAGGCTCCCTGCAAAAGACAAATTATTTTATACATCTAGTGTGTGTTGGAACTGACAGATGAGATTAATATCCTTCTTAAATTACCATTGCCAAGGGTCAATTAATAAGTGAACTAACCTTGTGAAAGTCATTCTGAAAGACTAGTTACAGATCTGTAATAGTCCCTGTCAAATCACCCAGAATTGAGAAAATGAGAAATCTGTCAAATAAATAGGATAGCTACTAATTGCATTCTGCATAAGGTAAATGAGCTTTGGTGGTTGTTGGTGGAAGGAACAAGAAATAAGTCTGAGAAATGCTGTTATTAATAATATACAAATTTGGAGTAAAATTTACTTGAGGGAACATGAATGCACAGAAACCTCCCTTGGTAACAGAAAAGTGAAGTTTCTTGGCAGGCAAAGAGTAGGGGATATGAAGCTTGAATGATCATTAGAGAAATATTTCTTAGGCTGTTATATAGTTTATTACCTTGGCAATTACAGAATCTACCTATTTTTTCATTATTTGATGTAATTTTCTGGATCTTTAGAGGTTAACTTATACAAATTAAAGTTTCATTGTGACAAGAATTAAACCAGACATATTTGTTGTATGATGGTAAAAAAAAACAACTTCCAAATTTCCAAATTTCTCTCTATGGGAAGGACTTTAAAAAATACCCAACTCCAGTTCTGCAGCTGACCAAGTCTCATGTTAATCCCTAATCTCATTTCCTGTCATCAGGCTATAAAACTGCAACAGGTATGAAAGCAAGATCACAAAAAACCAGTTTGCATTCTTCCAGGAAACCCTGAAGATTTAAGACAGTTTCATCAATAAAATCAATCACTTTTGGGTTAAATTTGGGTGTTCACAGCTATTGGCAACTGCAAATATGATTTTGCACTGTAGGTTTCAGTGTGAGCCTGTCTCTAGGTTACTGGGTTCTGTCTGTTAAATCATCCAGCTACATCTATTAGTGAATAAATGTTTTATACAAATATTAAATACATGAAAAAGCAGAAATTTGCTGTATGATATGAACCTTGAAAAAGCAGCAAGTCAAAGATTTATTTGTGCAGCAAACCCCAGGTTTGCTGTGATGGCAGAAGTGACTGTTTGTGCATCTAAAGGTATGAGTTTAAGAAATTTGGATATTTATGGAATTAAAACAGCAGTCATGCTATTGGATAGGAGAAGCACACCAGCATGTGCTGGCATGAAGTTTTGAGCTGGAAATTCCATATTCCAGCCCTAGAAATGTTGATAAGGCAGCAATGCCATGTCACTGAAGGGATCAGGCAGCACAGCCACTCAGGGCTGGGCTCCAAAGCTAAAGGCTGAAATGTGCTCAGTGGCAGCCTTGGATGGGTAATTCTAAAATCTAAATGTGGTTCTGAAAAGGAACCTGTTCAGAGAAAAAGGTTTTAAAATAAGATGTTTCCGTCTATTTATTCAGTTCTGCTCTCTATGATCTTCTGCTGGGTAAAGCAGAACATAAAGCAGAAAAATAAACTTAATGTCACTTTTCTTGTCTGTTGTTTCATTAGTAACTGAACATTTTTAAAACATTGAAAATCCTGTATAGATCAAGATTTCTTTTTAGTGAACAACTTCATTTTAGTTAAACTCTTACATGATATAATTTACCTGCTGTCAAACCCAGTTAAGTGACATAGTTTGGTGCTATCATATTCCAGAACATGTCAGGATTTGATGAGCTATGAATGTTATGTTTAGTATCATGCATTTTTAAAAGGTTTTTTTCCCAACATTCTACTGAACACTCGCTGAATCCTTCTCTGAATGTCTTTTATTTTTCTGCAGGAAAATGTTCCTGTTATACAATTTTGGTTCCTTGCTGAAGAGACAATCCATATTCATGCTTATTTTTTGACCTCTCAGTGAGAGATGAAGGTCTGATCACTTCAAATACATTTCTCACAAGCGTAGTTTTCTGTGGTTGAAACTCCCAATTTCTCAGAATTGTTCTGCATGGAGCTCATTTATCTCCTGATAAAAAACAATTCTTTCTAAGTGGTGTCTGTAGTGAAATCAGGGCAGCTGAGCAAGCCCAGAGCAGCCTCTGTCTGTGGGCTGCTCCATGGATGGAGAGAGCTGCTGGCAGAGCACAGAGTGCCATCTACTGAGCTCTCCTGTGAGCCAGCACCCTGCCTGGCCAGGAGGGGACACACAGCCATGAGAACACAACATTTGTCCTCCAGAAAATGATTCTTGGGTTTCTGTGGTTGAGATGACCCCGAGGTGTTAGCAAGTCTCTTTTTTCCCAGCCCCACGACTGAAGAAGTCGAGATTCCTTGGTTGTTTATTTTCTCTTATCCATTCCATTCTTTCTCTGACCTGCTGAGCTCTGTCCAGCAGGTTGGATTGTGGCACACTGAGCACCCTTGGTGTGGTTTTGGCTTTTTATGCTAAAAACTACATATACTTTATTTACAATAACTTCCCAATACCTATCACCTATGTTAGACAGTCTGTCTCTACTCTAAACCAATCCCAAAGTGTCACCATCCCAGCAGAAGATGGAGGCNTCAACAAGTGATCAGCTCTCTTCAGGTTTTACCACGTTTCCTTTTGTGCCCTTTTCCTTCTTTGGCCTAAAATGAAACAAACACAGAAGTTTTAAAATAATTCCTCTTGGCCTTCTTTAGGTTTGAGAAAAGATTTTGAGATCTTTCTGCCTTCCTACGTAGACCTAATAATTTTGAGTTGGTTTCTTTCTGCAGTTGGTTTTGCTTTCCTTTTAGAATCGTGGAATCTTCCATGTCCCTTCCAAACATGGGTTTAGGAGCTTTTGTTATTTCATGCCAGGGGATTTACTGGGTGCAATAATAGCAAAACTTCAGTTTTACAAAAGACCTCAATTAAAACCAGAATAGGCTCTTTTTGATAGGCTCCATGGGGTTGATGGATTGCTACTGATCTCAGCTCCAAAATCAAACCCTTGGCATTGATTGGACTGAGTTTCTCTGTGTGTTCTGCATTGACCCAGCAAGTTACTTAATAGTGACAGATTTATAAATAGGTTACTCCAAATCAAAGAAATTATCTTATGTTTGAACCAGCAATATATTGATGAGAAGTCACCTTGCCAGGCCAAAGGAGAACCTGTTTTGGTGATGTAGCAGAGCTGAGTGAGGAACTCTCACACAATTTTCCATTAATTGTTGTTTTATTGAACAGTAAAATCCAATCATTCTGTTTGCTGTGTCTGGCAAATCAAAAACAAGAAGGTGACAGGAACAATGGAATAGAGACAGGACCACACCTAGTCACAGAGCAGAATTTGGTGAATAAATCTTGTTTTCCTTTTTTAGACACTGTTTAAAGTGTCTAAATAAGATACTGTCTGTACTCAAAGGGACTGTTGCAATTACACTGGCAGAAATAATGACACTTCAAACTTAATTATTAAATACATTTCTAGCAAATCATGCTGTACTGCTAAAATAGCTCCCTATTGCATTAAAAATTTCAGATTTTAACACACACCTGTTATTTTTAGAAAAGATCTGTGTTGGTCCCTTAATTGACACAGGGGAGTGTGATGGAGTAAAATACCACAGGATGATTTTCCACCACCTTGTGACTTCAATGCCACTTTGGGAATAAATACATGAAAGTTGAATAGTCTGCTTTGTGCAAGAAATCCCTGTGTTGCTTTGGAGCATCAGCTTCAAAAGTCTCTTCAAGGACTTCCTCTTCTAGGACATTGCAAATTTTAAAAAATTGCTGCACCCCAGTAGATTTTAACAGCTCAAAACAGCACAAGGCTTCTCCTCCTTTGTGTATTTGTTTGTTTAATTCTCCAGTCTTGCCACAGCAATTCTCTGTGTCTGAAATTAGTTGCCTTTTTAAAATTCCCTTTACTTTGTACTTTTATTTTGCCTTTCATTGACCCCTGGTACTCTGTTGGTGATTATCTTTGTGGGTCCCAAAGATCCCTTTCTTGGTTTTTGAGTTACAGTCTTGCAATAGGAGAAGGAAATGTTCCTGCAACACTTGCTGGGATGAGTTCTGGAATTTAAAATTTACTCCTTTTATCATCATTTGGTCCGTGGACACATGAAAAAGGGTCTTGCTGATTGCTGTAATTCAAAAAAGTTTTTTTCACTTACAATTTTTGGGGCTTAGAGCATTTAATTAATTTTTTGACTGACTATATCCTTTAGGCTTTACATTTTGCTGGAATAACAGACTTTCCAATTCTCCCTTTGCCAAATGCAATATTCCACATAGGAATTTTTTTTTCAGTTGATACAACGGGTGCAGCTTGATGCAATCAGTGAAAAAATAGACATCTACAACGTAATCCTTGTAAAAAAAAAAGCTTTGATTGCATTTTTGGACTGAAAATCATGTCTGTTAGTATTTGTGGATAGTAAAAAGGGTTTGAGAAGGGTAAAAAAGACAAAAGATGACATTGTGGGTCTTGGAATTCTGAAAATTGCTCAGATAAGGTTGTTATAATTTGGAGTTTAGGAAGAGCATGAAGAACAGAAAAAGCATGACCAAACTACTGGGCATAATCTTTATCTCCAGAAACAAAATGGGTGTGGAAATGTGGCACAAATAAAGTCCTGAAAGTTGGTGACAAATCAGTAAGGCAGAAGTCTGTGGATTTGATTTGAGATCTGCTTTTATAAAAGTGCTGCACAGGAATTGTTATTTTGTGTGGTAAAACATCTTGTAAGATCTCAGAGTTAAGGGAAAGTGGTGGTGGAGCATAAAATTTACTGAGGAAGTGCCTTCCTAACATGTTAAATGAAGTAAATTATGGTTGACTGAGATATTTAAAATAAATAAATAAATCCAGTGAGGCATGCTAGAACTGCAAATTACACTTTAAGATTAATAGTTTTAACAGATAATTTTGTCATAAGAGCTGAAGACCAATGAAGCATTTCAGAAAGTTCCTGGGTGAAATGTAAGCAAGGAAAATAAAAGAACATGAAATAAATTCTGTCTTTCCATGTGTCACTACACAGCAGATGCTTGCTGATCCTTCAGGAATCACATTAGAGCTATTTGACTACTCAGAAAAGACTTTTACTGTGTTAATTCACCTAATTTGAGACTCATTGACTAAATCTTCCTTTATTCACAATTAATGTAGAGAGATGGCCCAACATGTTAACAGTGGCAAAGACTCAGTTAAGAGAGAGAGAAGAGGTAATTTGAAATGACATTTTATTTTGGATCAGGCTGCCCTGGGAATATCTTTCCACTACATCCATGTCTGCAAACTACTTTTCTGCTATAATAATGTGGAAACTGCTCAGATAATTTCTTTTTTTTTCTGTGAATGAAATATAGATTTAATAGGAAAAAAACCACTACACTGCTGGAATGAAGCAGAGAAGCTGCTCATTGTGTGTGATCTGGGATGTGCTGATCTGTCTAGCTGCCCTTACCAGGAAGATCAGCTGTCTGAATTATAAAAATATCAGCCACTAACACCCTTTTGGAAAAAACCAAACTACTGGGCATAATGTGAAATTCAATAAAGCTGACTGTAGACAAAATCAGCAAAAACTCCTTTAGTTGGGATGACAGGGCAGGATAAAGAGAGTTTTGTTACCTCCAGTGCTTGCACATCATCCCAGCTGCTGAGGGCATGGAGTGCAGCAGGGCAGGGAAAGCCAGGCTCTAACTCTGAATACCTCTGGGCTATATTTGATATATTTACCCTCACACATGTCAAAATTCTTAATAAAACAACTTCCAAGCCCTGATGCTATTGAGGGAGATCAATAAACTCACTTTTACTGACGAGCGTAACCAAAGCCAGTAGGGAGGGAGTTGTGATGATGCTTCCCACACCTTTTATCATCAGCATGGAAATGTGTCAGCTTTGGCTCACAAACAGGCAAAAAGTGCCAAATGTTTACTAGACAGGGTTTGAGGAGGAAGGAGAGGGCTGTTCCATGGTCAAACAGGCAGATTCCAGTTGGTAAAGTGGGTGCTCTGAGTAAAGGAGAGGATGCCTTGGGAAAGGAGTTTTAGAAGGAGGTTTAGCAGCAGAATAAAAATGAATGATAAATAAATAAATTTTAATACATGAATGAGAAAGGGACTGTGTAGATACAAAAACAGAACTCTTAACAGTTTATCACCCCATCCTATGTGCTGGAGAAGACACCTTGTGCCACAATCCAATCCTTCTGTGATGGGAGATTGGCAGCTCTGGAATTTTAATGGGCTTTGTAAGGCATGGCCTTGTGGCCTGGTCATCTCAAGCCTGTGAGCAGAGACAAATAAATCTCATCTGGTTCTCTTTTCCTGCCTTGTGAGACCAACCTTCCAAAAGGTGAAGTTTAGGAATGCTATGGAATTGCATCTTACAAGGCTGTAACAAATGCAGTGTATAAAGTATGGCGATAGCATTTCAAATTATGAATAGCAGAGCAATTCTGTTTAGGGGAAAAGCAAATTTCTCACCATCTCTACCAGGAGAACACTTGTCCCTGAAGTGTTTTCTTCCCTGACACTTGGATCCCAGGCACTCTTGCTTTGCTCTTGGATGGGCTCTGAAGGGGTCCTGGCTGCAGCTGTGCCCTGGAGCACGGACAGGGTGGAGAGGATGAGCTCCAGGATGTCACCCCAGGAATGTGACAGGGCTGGAAAAGGCAGCAGTGACCTGCAGAGCCTCCAGTGCAGCCTGGAAAATCTGTACAGGTGCGTTTGGAACTTGCTTTGTTACTCAAACACGGGCACACCTGAGCTGTTCCCTCTGTTCTGTATCAGCCTGGGTGATCCTTGACTTCAGAGCCCTTTTCCTCCTCGTTTGCAGGAACAGATGTTTTAAGCAATAACAACAAAGCCAAATCCATGTACGTGTGATATATCCCTGGCATTTGCACTGACCTTTATTTCTCATGCCTAAAGAAGTTATTTCCTTGGCACTGATGCATTTGGGATCTTGCATTTTAGGTCTTGGTCTGATTAACTGCAGGCTCTCTCTGACCCTGGTGCTTCTTGCATCCTTCCACGAGTTGAAATCTGTTCAACTCCTGCCACTTCCTCCACTTTTTGGAGTTATTTTTGAGCAGCCAGAATGGTGAAAAGAGTCAAACAATGCCAGGAGCTATTTAAAAGTGCAAAGACATTTTTTTCAATTTTTCTTTGCTAAGTGTCTTTATTGCTTTTGTGGTGCAGCAGAGTCTAAAAATTCTGCCCCAGCTTATGTCTTAATCCTTTATTTCATCCCTACTTTGTCTCTTTTTGATTTCTTGAATATTTTTGTGGTGATTAGAATTGATTGCTTTGGTGAATCCTGATACCTCCTCTGTCTCCCTCACCCCCTCTCCCTTTTTGAGGGGATCAACATGTGCTCTCTTGTGATATGGGAAGATTTTAATTAGATTTTAATTTACATGATCATCCTTAATACTTCTGGTCTGTGTGAAGTGCACGTGGCTGCTTGAAGAGCTGTGCTGCTCCTCAGATTTGAGGGATGTTCTTCTCATTTGTTCACTGAGGTTATTTTTGGAGTGGGCATTCTCATTTCAGCTCCTAGATAATACTTAACAGGATGGATGCTTCAGAAGTTATTTTAATTCGATTTTTGTAGCCATATGAGAGATTCTTTGAGGTTTTCTGTTGTAAGGATGCATAAAATTATTTTCACTCGTGCTTTTGTGTCTTTAAAGTTGTAGAATAGTGTGTAACTGGGGGGAAAAATTATATACTGAGAGGACAACTGGGTTTTCAAAGATGTTTCAAAGGTGTTTTGATTTTAATAGGATACATTATCCATTCTCACAAGGCACTTTGAAAAATCACACTGTGCCCATGTTGGTAGCTTAATAATCTTTGTAAATCTAATTTTACATTACTTGCTCAGCAAGAGATGGAATATCTCTATCAGTCTTGTGTGCAGAGATCAAAAACCCAGATTCAAGCTTGATTTAAATTTTGTCTGGTCTGTGGCTTTGGTGAAGTCATTTCATCTCTGTCTGCCACCCTTTGCTTATCTTATTTATGTGACTGATTCTCTTTTGAAACACTCTGGGGCTGTTGGTCCCATTATAATTAATCAGGATGGTTCAGTTTGAGTACCTCAGAGCTGCTTTGTGCCCATCCTAAAATGGGGATTTTTGGGGGTTTGGAAGGTTTGTAAATGCACCCATTTGCTCTGTGAGAGGGGCAGGACCCAGGAGCAGCTCCTGCCGTCCCATCTGCTGCCCAAAGAGAGAATTTTGGGATAATGTCAGAATCTTCCCTTCTCTGCTCCCAGTTCCTTTGTTCCTGTGACTTTTTGCATTGCATTAAACCCAGTTTTCCCTCATGCAGCCTGACTGTTTGTGTCCTAGAAAATGACATTTCTCAGGGGGACTGGAGTTCACAGGGACACAACTGGGGCAAAACATGGACAGAAGCTTTGGAAAACTGCTGGTTACTAGGGCCTGAAATTATATAAAACCTTAAATGTTCTCTGAATATCAAAAGGAATCTTTGCAAAGAATTGTTTATTACAAATATTTAAACGTTAAAATAAGAAATCTTGAAATCATAGACACAAGAACTCACAGGTAAATCTTGTCTGCTTGACCTAAAACCCCCCTGAAAATACCAATTCCTGCTGGCTCCTTTGTTCTTGTAATTAAAATCAGCCTCAGGAATAGGTGGTAAAAACTATGAGATGAAGTTATCCATTTTGTGGGTTTATTTTTTCAGTTGATATACAAAAATCTGCTATAAAATCCCAAACTGTTTATTTTATATTTTAATGAGACAAAAACATCAAAATAATTTCTGGAATTGAACACAAGGCAGAGTTCATTTTGGTATAAGATTTTTATGAGTATGTAATTAATGTATTTTTTCTGCACTTTATGCCATCATTCTCTACAATTTTGGGGTTTTATATTCTTCCTCTGTGATTTTTTTAATGGAAAAGGGCTATTTTATACTTAGAACAGAGAAAAATTTCCAGGCTTTAAGCTGTACAGAAAACAACACTTTTTTAAACAATATTGTGATTCAGAGACACAGCTGGGGAAGAAAATGCATTTCCTGTGACACTAATGGTGGCACAGTGCATACATTCAATTAGATAATGAATTCATAATTGCTTGGTTTCCAGCTATGGAGCAATTTAAAACATTAAAACCAAAAAATATTAAATGTATTCCATTGTAGCTTCATTTTTCAGCAAGGAGTACATTCCAGTGATGGCATTTCCTAGGAATATTGTGACTTTCCTGGATTGCCAATGCCAGGTTTTCCAGTAGAAAAAGAGTTTCTGATCTTATCTCAAGGCAGCAGGAGATGCAGGTACAAGGAGCTTTTGGAACTGGCCTGTGCTGATTGAAAAATGGCCAAGCAAATGTTCTTGTGCTTTGCCCTACAAAGGAAAGGTGAACAATGGAGAGATTTACTGCACAAAAATCATGTGGAAAATGTGCAGGAAGCTGTGATTTAATTAAATTTAATTAAGGCTCTAAGAGTTTTCTGGCTTGGGCTGGTTTTGTTTAAAGAAAAAACAGTTGAAATAACTTGGGAATGTTGATTTGACAGTCACATACAGATAAACCCCCTTGGTGACAGGTTCAGATGCAACTTGAGCTTTGGAAAGGCAAAAGGTTCCTTTTAGTCAAAAGTGTATAAACTTGGCAGAACTTGCTTTGTTATGCTTCACAAATTAAAATATGATGTAGACCCTGACCTTTGAGTCCACTGATGTGACTAATTATTAAAATATCAAGCCCACTGCCTTAAAACCAGAGATAAAAGCACATATTTTACTGTTTATAATATTAAATTCCTCTTTCTTTCCTTAAAATTTCTATTAATGCATCTACAAGCTTTTGCAACTGAAGTGATCAGAGATGAAGTGACTCTTGCTGAAGAATTCACTCCTTGTCACTTTGGAGGGATAGAAGTCTTGAGCTTTTAAAAAATTAGTTTAATTGATGCACAGAGTTAAGAGATAGTTGTGCTAAGAAAATAGGAACTGTGTAATAATTAATTTTTGGGAGGGATGCAGTGGCAAGATAAAGCCTGTGGAAGATTTTCCTGAGCATTTACATGGCTGATTAATCCCTTTCCACCTTGGCTCTGGCTCTGAGTGCAGGTGGGTCCCTCTAATTGCAGGTAATGGTGCTGGGTTTGCCATCATCTGTTACAGTTCTACTCTGGTGTTAGACAGAATTCTGTTTAACTCTGAAAAACTGTTTATTTTTGTTTGGCATCCTCTCCCTCCATCTCTTATGGAGCAATACAACTATTAGCTCATGTTTTATTCATGCTCTTAAATCAGGAAAATTTACTTGTAATTAGTTTCTCTTTGTCTGAATTATTGTCTTCTCTGAGTTGTGTTTGTTAGGTAATTACATAAAATTTTTAGTACAACCTTGCATTATAAAGAGAATTTCTTTACTACATTTTATGACCTAGAAGTGGCCAAATTTTCTTTTCTTACCAGGAAATTGCCTGAATGAAAGATCCATAAGTCCTTAGTGTCAATCCACACTTAAAAAATTGATGATAAATAAACCTAATAAGTATTTTCAATAATTAATCTGATCAATAAATAAATCAGCAGTGATTAGAATCTGAGGTGGGGCAGGTGGTGGTGTTGCAGATTTTGGATGGTGCAGTGCTCCTGTGAATCTGGAAATGAGGAACAAGTAGAAAAACCATCTGTTGAAACAAATGGAAAACTTCCACGAGAAACATTCCTGTGGGCAACAAATTGGAAATTAAAATTAGATGGCAGGTAATGACTAAATAACCTGTCTTAGGCTTTGAAGATAATTAAGCACTAAAAGATATTCCAAATTTACTTATGAAAATCTCCAGATTTATGATATAATTTTATGTGGACCATTGGCTGGCTGGCTGCAAAGTGAAAATAGACATTTATATGCAGAGAAGGAAGGTGGCTCTCCAGAATCATTTCACCAAAAGCAATAAATGAATGAAAACAACCCTTCTGTGAAGAGAAACCTTTGAAATTACTTGAAGTAATGGTAAGAACGAGACTGGTTATCTTTTCATGTAAATGTTATTGCTGACTGCAGAGTAGAAAGGATTCAAGACTGTTTAAAATAAAGCAGAAAGGCTAAAATGAGCAACTTTGAATAAGCTTAACTTCTGATGGGATCATTATGTTTGGGGTGATGAAAGATCCTTGCTTTGCAAATGCTGAGGGAAATTGGATGGGAAGCCTTGAAATAATCCATTTTGAGAAGGGAGAGGGTTCAGTAGGAGTTTGTCAGATAGGAATGGATTTTATCCTGCCTGCAGTTTGGGGGTTTATGCTTTTCCCTGTGCCTGATTTGATCAGTGATCCAATGCTCAGGGTTTCTGAGCTGTGTTGGGGCACCAGCCAAAGTCTGCTTTGCATCTGATCAAGGAGTTTTGTGCTGTGAGGCGCAAAGTTTCTCCCAAAGCCTTGATTATCCTTTGTGGTTTGCATGTACACTTGTGTCAAAAATGAAATTGGGATTTAACCTCAAGAGCTGCTGAAAATCACAGGTTAGATTATGGTGAGCATGATTTCATCATTATCATTGAGTCATGGTTTGGGCTGGAAAGGACCATCTCATTTCTACCCCCATGAACATAATTCCATAACTTTTAAGTGGGAAAGCATCAGTTTTTCATAAAATAAACAGCTGCAGAACTCTGCAGGTTGGTTTTCTTTCTTTCAATTTGTTCAAATCTGTCTTTATGCTTAGCACATGTCCTTGGAGCTGCATTGTTATAGTCAGGTAGGAACTTAAACCCTTTCTGAATGTGCCATTCCAATTTCTTGTTATCAAAAGAATTAATTCAGTATTCCTACATCAGCCAAGTTTTACATTAAAACCAGGGAGGCTTTCTTGCCTTCTGCATTGAAAGGCTGAAATCTCACATTTCTGTTAGTTGGGACAATCTCATTTCCCACCTGGTTTTATTTACAGCCTGTTCAAAGTGCCAATATTGTCTTTTACTTGAATGCTTTTCTCACTTGCATGTGTTGGGTTTTTGGAAATAACAATTTACTTCTGCTGTTATTTTGTGAGCAGATTTTATGGATTTTTTGGCTTTGTTTTAATTTGGGGTGTTTTTGTTATTTTTTTTCATGAGGAAGTTACATAAAATACCAGACAGCTTCTTTCATAAATTTGTCATATAAAGAATGATGGCCATAACTTCAGTGCTGCAGGTTTTTATTTTGAAAAAATTGTAGAATGGGTTTAAAAGGAGCTGGTGAGTTAACTCAATGATTAGGATAGTCTTGAAAATTATTGTACAAAGATTAATAAAATAAAGTCCTCAACAATCTTAATAAAATGAAGAAGATATCATGTAACTGTTCCTACAGACCTGTCATGCCAAATTTTTTGGACAGTTGCTCTCAGATGCAGTGGACTTGGCAAAGATAAAGTAAATCTATTTCAGTCATTAATAAGAATCTCCTATTCTTTTCCTTAATCTGTGCAAGTCTGAGAAAAAAAAACCAAAAAACTGGTGTTAGATCAGCCTTTGTTTTAAATGACTTACAATTCTGATAAAGCAGCTGAAGCAGTTTTTTAAATTTAGCAAAGTCTTTGTTCTTTCCAATGAACAGCACAGTCACTTGATACTGAGAGATAGATTAGGAGCAAATTATCTTGAATTTGAAAATTAATTTCCTGGAATTTCACAGGGAAATATTGCTATTCTTTCACTTCCCAAAGCAATTAACATGGCTTTGATGAGTCAGTTTTACTGTGATAAAGTGTCCAGCTCTGGAGTCTTCAGCACAGGGATGATGTGGGTCCAGAGGAGGCCTCAAAAATGAGCAGAAGGTGGGAACACTTCTCCTTTAAGGACAAGCTCAGAGAGTTGGGGTGCTCAGCCCCAAATCTGATCATGGAGTTCTGTGCTGTGAGGTGTAAAATTTCACCTAAAGCCTTGACTATCCTTTGTGGTTTGCATGTAAAGAGAAGAAAAGGCCCCAGGAAGACCTTAGAGCCCCTTTAAGGGGATTACAGGAGGGTTGGGGATAAACATTTAGCAGGACTTGTTTGATGGTTTTGAACAAAAAGAGAAGAGATTTGAACTAGATACAGGGAGAGGGACATTACAATAAGGATGGTAAAATACTGACATGGGTTGCCCAGAGATGAGGTGAATGTTTCGTCCCTGGAAAACCTTCAAGGCCAGGTTGG